>JANHFT010005001.1:67565-81894 GCA_032467955.1 Pseudoxenodon macrops
TTTCTTCTTTTCTTTTTTCTTTTCTCAAAAAGCTGCTATGGAATAAAAAATGCCACAACTCTTAGGTGCCTCTCATTTGGTAGCATTAGGCACCATTTGCATAGAATCTAAAGCATTATGCTGTTACAGTGGAAAACTGTTTTCATGCCAGAAATTAATTATGACAAAATGTCATAAAAAGCCAATATCGAAAGTACCTCTCAGGAAATTCAATTGTAGGTCTCAAAGTGACTATTTGGGAGGAGGATGAGGCTTTAAGTGAGGACTTGCTGAATTCGCATATATCAAACCTTTTTAGGTTAACTCAAAAGATCTCAACCAACACAGTGCACTTTTAATACATTACAATTGTTAACTGATTAAGTCTTTGTGATCCCGCTCTCTTGTAATCCTCATTTGCATAACCAACCTGCCCTTCCCTCTCCAACTCATTCCATCATTGTAATTTCAATCTTATATCGGTTTAGTTGCGCTTTGCATTTGTCGAAGTGAGTTGACAAAAGTTTGCCTTTTATAAAAAGTGTTAGTTGGAAAACTCTTTCTGAATTTTTGCTACCAAAGATCAACACAGCTGTCCTCCTACCACACCTACTGAAAATGTGGAAATATGTACTGAGCCGCAAACAGCTCATCAAAATACTTGCTACATCATGCCCATCGGTGCCCATTGGAAATTCAAAAGAAAAACTGCTAGATTTCTGAAAATGTAAAAGTCAACTGCACATCGCTTACAATGAATCTACAACAATTCAAAAGTTGCAAGCCAAGGGCCTGTCTAGAGGCTGGTAAGAGCATGAATTTGAAAAAGGAGGCAAGGCTACAAATGAAATTAGAACTGTGAAAAGAGAAGGAATAGAGATCAATTTCGTCAGACATGTTATCCCAGTTCAATTCCTTCAGCCTTGCTTAGCGACCATGGGAGATCTTCTAGGGACCATTTTGTTATTTCTAAGATGTATAACTTTTTTCTAGTCAGTTGAAGATTACTATTTGCCATCATTTAAAAAATAATAAATAAAAATTATTTAAACAAGATGTTATAATTAAGCCTCCCAGTTTGAGATCAGTGGGAGGAAGTCTTACCTTTTTAACTAGAAAGCCCTCTTTCAGGATCCCCCTCCCTTCCTCCATGGTGGGCAAGAGAAGAATGCGCCTGTTGAGAATCTTGCAGACAGCTGCAAACCGGTTCTTCTGAAAGTGAGGTTTTAAGAGGCAGTTTCCTTCACCCCCACTCCAGAGTGACGTCTGGTTCCCCTCCCTGCTCAAGGTAGAGAAAGCAAACACTGAGCTGGCAATGAGAGAGCACCTGTCCTTATGGTGAACAAGGTAGCTCCTATTTACAGTGGTAAAGGCTCAAACTGGCGGAGTGCCTCAGGTAATATGAATCAACCATTTGATTACACATCACAGGAAGCCGTTCCTGTAGTATGTGGAAGCCAAGAACTTACCAGGGGCTACAACGTTTTGCTTGCTGGGAGTTTCCAAAGTTTGATACACAGTAAAATGTTCCTGATTGTTAGTGTATTGCATATACTTCTGAGTCGATGGGATGTGGGCAGCAGTATGTTTAGAAAATAGTCTGTAGATTAACAATCCTGCCTTGTGCGGAGTAACCTGGACAACAACAACAACAACAACAAACTAAGCTTTGGTTGAGCTGTTGTAGCAAAATATGGCCAAAATATGGCAACACTGATGGTACTGTCTTTAATAGAAAATGTTACAAATGGTTTGCTTGGTCATTAAATCCACACATTCTCTACCTTACTAAAAATATTATGTAAAAGCCTTGATTAAAACCAAGCTGGGCAATGGAAATCAATTTTTATGGTCTGGTGATGAACATGGCAGACAAAAGATTGCTATCTGTACTGTAAAAGGAGTGAATGATAAAGAGCAAGAATTGGCAGATGATATGGAAGAAAGAAAAATATGTTATGTATCTGTGCAATTAAGAAAAAGGGATGTTATAAATCTTAGTAAAGGTGTCCTAATGTTGTGGAATAAAGATGATGAATATGTGCAGGAAAGTGAAGGCATAGGTTTAATTATGAGCGAAATGACTAGAGTGCAACATTTGAATGAATGCAATTCACAGAAGAAAAATATTTTGTTAGGTGTTTCGAATGTATGAGTGGATATGAGATGAGACAGTACAGAAATGGAAGAGAACAATAAGTGTCTGTTAGAAAAATATGTTTAATCCAAATACTTTGAATCAGGGAATCATAGGGTGGTTGGAAGGGACCTTGGTTTAAGCATGTCTCATCATATGTACATGATAGAATAATGAATATAAACCTGAAAGCATTATTTGATTATTAGGGATGGTTGTGGTAATTAAGGAAACACACTAACTTAATGAAACATTTTAAATAAAACAGACAATTTTTTGCAAGTGTAAACAGTGGATCTTGGGGAATATATAAACAAATAATGGAAGATAGGTCAATTTTCTATTATAATGAATAGAAAACAGACATGTTGAAAGAGGATATGGAAGCTGCTTGGAAAAAGGTAACAAGAATTATGTTACATAATATTACAGAAGTACAGTATGCGTATTTGATTAATGGGAAGTAGAAAAAGTTATTTTTACATGATGAAGTGAAAGCAGCTGTGGGTTTAAAAAAAACTATATAAGATGCATGCACAAATGCTGCAAATGAAAATGAGACAACAATGTGTGTATGTGTAAGGAATACTTGAAGTGCTTGGAAGTAAGCATGTCTTGGTTGGAAATGCATTTATACCTTTACATGCACATGATGCTATGTTATTGGCAGAAAATCTAAATTGTATAATGTAGTGAGAAAATTAATATATCAAAGATTAAGTTAGCTCTGTGTCATGGAGAAAATAGAATGAATGATTGCAATAGTGGAGACTATGGTATACTGCAGTTTGGTGTAGGCTACATACTGGGAGTCCATTAGTTCTACTCTCACTTTAGGCACAAAGCCAGCTGGGTAAACTAAGGCCAGTCATTCTCTGTCACCCCCCATTTCAATCCAGACCTTTTAATCCAGATTTAAAATTGATTTATATACAAGAGATCTTTAAGGCAAACTTGACATAGCTTTGGTATAAATAGTAATCGGATATTTCCAAACTTTTGGTTTGCTACTGGTATTTATTTCAGGAATTGGAGACCTTTATGAGGCTGGATGCTCCCTTCTGTGTTTGATAATGGGTAATCATAAAAAAAAACACCGAAAAGGATAAATATAGCATAAAGTAAATAAGTAATGCTTCAAATGTTCTCCTTCCTGCAATAAATAAGCAGATGTTTCCAAGACATCTACAAACTGTCAAAGGAAAGTGCATCTGAACAATAAGGACATGACTGGATATAGGTAGTCCTTGACTTACAACCATTTGTTCAAGGACTGTTCAAAGTTAAAATGGCCCCGAACAAATGGTAGAAATGCCTAGTTCTCAGGCCTTTGGCTGTCCCAGGGCCTCTGCAGTCAAGTGATTACAATCTGGGTGCTTGGTAACTGGCTTGCGCTTACGACTAAATGCAGCTCCTCATAACCAGGCGATCTCCATTTGTGACCTCCCTGTGGCTTCCCCAGAAATCCAGTGGGTTAGCTGGGGATAAGTCTCCCCGAATGAGTCCTCCAACCCCTCTGTGCTCACACCAAGCTGGCCACTTGTGTACTCCCCTGCACCCTCCCCAAGTAGTCTTGCCGCACCTCCCTTTTACCCTTGTGCACCCTCATACACCCTCTTTGACCCAGTCATGTGGTTATGAGGTGCCACACCTTCTTGCACACTCTTCCTCATCCAGCAGCCACCGCTTACTGCTTGCCTGCGTGCAAGCCATCTGGGACTTGCCAGCTTCCTCCAACCAAGTCAGTGGTAGCATGAAGTTGTCTTACCTGTCAACCATGAGATTTTATTAACGAAGGCAATCAGTTCAGCAGGGAACTGCCATTGCTAAATGATGGAAATTTCGGTTCCAACTGCCACGGTAAGTTGAGCATTACTTGTACATTACTTGCTCAGCTTACTTTTGCAGGGGAATAAAAACCATTTGTACTTGGGCCTACTTCTAGTTAAGATAGTATAATATTGTGCTGTACTTTTCCAGAACAGTAAGGCTACTTTAATATATAAATGTATATGGGTACTACTATTAAGTAGATCCATGCACATTTGTTAAAAGTCAAGCCAAACAAAGATGTATACATTGTTTTTTTATTAAAGACCTTTCTGTGAAGATCTCCATATGCATGCAGTATTTCTGACAAGAAGCGTAGGCAGTTTCCCTTTGTCATTCCCATAAGCCCATAAGTTGCTCCAAAATATACGCAACCCTTTTCTATGGAAAACTATAAGAACAGCGAAGAAGTATTTTACACCTCTGTTTGGGTGGAAATTGATGCTTTTTATGGAAATTGTATCCTACCTATGTACCTTTAGACTGTAGTGAGTGACTCTATATAGCATCTTACAGAACTACAGATAAGGTGAAAGCTTTAAGGTTAAGATATCAGTGATACTTTTCCTTATTGTGAGATTTTGTTTTCTAGGGAAATACTTTTATGGTCAAAGCAAGATTATAAAAAAAAAAGCATCCTGGAGATAAGAAAGTAGGAAGGAAACAATTGTTATTCTTGCATAGCTCCCGATTACTGTACTTGCTAATAGTGTGAGTCACAGACTATGTAGAATTAGTCACTAAATCAGCATAGCATATCAGCAAATCTCTTTGCAGACATAGTATTATTATGGAGTGGGTGGGGAACTTTATGACTGAGTTTTACAATACACTCCAATAGCTTGCTTTCTATTTTACACGAGTCAGCCCTATGTAAATATTATGTATTTAATATGTATTTATTTTTTAGGCCAGGCCAGAGGGGGTCTAGCTCCTGTATTCTTGGAGGCTCTCTGATCCAGACATTCAAATCTACTACTTAACAGTTCAAGGATGGCTAAAGTATATCAAGCTAGATATATCAGACAGCCAGTTTGGTCTAGTAGAGACTGTAAGTTCAAGTCCTGCCTTAGCCTTGGAAGCCGGCCAAGTGACTTTGGACCCAGTCACTCTCTCAGACAAACCCATTTCAGAGCTGTAGTGTGGAAAATGGGAAGAGGAAGAGGTGTTATTCTTCACCGTCTTATTTTTAAAAATGGTGGGATATGAATAAATATCACAAATTGATCTGCCTTCCAGTTTCATGTGCTATTTTACTCCCTTTGCCCTTTTAAAACTTTTTGGTGAAAAACTATCATTTTTTAATCATTCACTCTATTATCTTTCCTTGCTCCCCAATTTTATTACTGTTCAATTTATAGTTTTCTATTACGGTTGATCAATGTTGGTGTTTGCCCTAACATTTCTGATGCCAACAATACCACAAAAAAAAAAAACTTATATTTTATTTATTTCCTCATAGTACTTGAAATATTTATGAAGTATCCATTGTATGAAAATTGCTACTCTAAAAAAAATGTACTCAGGACAAACACTGTAATTAGTTCTTAAAGATACATGTCCATACTAGTTTGCATTCAGCCAACCTGTACTTTACACAAAAATAAATTCCCAGACATTGCAGATAAAGGCTGTCTTCTTACTCTAAAGATATGAGGAAGGTTACCCAATCTATACTTAATACTGAAATGTGAGTTTTTACGCTACAAAGAACTCTTAAAAAACTAAACACATCCCCATTGGAAGAAAGCATGTAGGAACCTGTATGGATATAAAACTAAATTCAGACAGTGATGTCAGATCAGGTAAGTCTAATCATTTCTCATATTACCCCATCTATCTTTAGGCCTGCAGATTTCCCCATAGTGGGAGGAACTGGCTGTAACAAACCATACGTTGATATTGACGTCAAAAGTTGAACGCTGAAAATTTATCTTGAGAGAGAACTGGGTTTTCCTCAGAATGCAAACTCCTCATAAGGAGTTAGCAGGCCAGATGGAGAACTTTAGTAAGTATGGATTTACTAAATATGAGTTCAGGACAGCATTTTGAACCCTTTTAAAGCAATACTAAGTCAGTTTGTTATGGTTGTATGACACCCAGTGGCAGGAAAAAATATACTATTGTAAGCTACCATTAAAATATTTGTTGATGTTATTAGGAAAAAAATGACTATTTAGAAGTCTTTACCAACTTTTGACTTTGATATACATAAAACAGGTAATTCTTACATAGATAGCACAGTATTTAGGGGAAAAAGTAATGAATTAAAAAAAGTTTTAGCACATATAATCACTATGATAATATGTAGAAAAAGAGTTTGATGTGGCAAACCAGCAAAAAATAAACATAAGATGTACCATCCTCCTAATAAAATTATTTAGGCAACTGAATGCAGTATTTCCTTATTCTATAAATGAGATAGATTATGGTTTACCTTGTAGAGTAGGGAAAATATTTTGTTCTAAGGCATCATACACTCAAAATGTAAAACAAAAGCCTACAAAATAAGAAGAGGAAGACTAGTGCATTAATTCATCACTTAGTATTAAAAAAGAATATCTAGTCTTGCTGACTTTAAAATTACAAGAAGTTGTACATGAAGTATCCCTAAAGTTACTTGTATAATTAAAACTAATTATGAACTATTAGGATTTATTGGTTAAAGACATGCAAACTGCCATCTTCAAGAGCTAAAAGCCACTCTTTTCTCTTTAGCTCTTTCACGGCAGATTTCTTAAAATGAAAATAAAATGAAATCCAAGTAAATATCCAATACATTTATTGAATGCTTCAGTGTGGTCTGTGGAGGAATATTGGTTTAATCCTCAGAAACTCACTGATACAACATAATGAACCAGTTGCCAATCTGAATGTGTGTAAGACGTGAAAATATTAAGAAGAGTCATCAAAGTATGCTTGGATTATTTAGGGGGGAAAGGTTTTAATCTTCAGTGAGAAGTACCTTCCCATTGAGAAAATCAAGCAACATACTGTAGCAGATGGTTTCTTGTCTGTTCAAAATTTGGTCTCATTAAAAACTTGAAAGTATTTCAAGTCTGTTCCTGTGGCATTTTTAACAATGAAATCTCATCAGTCGACTCTAGTTATTTGCATGAAGACATAATTTCCATCTATTTTGCCATGCCAATAAACTTAATCTTCAGTTTTTGCTTCCATCTCCTCAGCATCATCATCTCCATCCACTTCAGCATTCTCACGCTCCAACCTTTCCAACTGCCTTGCAAGTTCAGTCTCATCAGTGTCAGTTACCACCTTGGGCTGTAAAGACAAAGTGATCAATACATGGTTATCTTTCCAGTGTAATTAGGCAGCAGTTTAAGCAGATGTACTTTTAATTAAATATGCAGTTGACTTGTCCAAATATAAAAAGGACAGCAATTATCAACCTGCTATATGCAGTCAAACTCATTTGCAACTGCCATGATAGCCCCTGGAAGGGACTGCCAAACCATAAATAGGCTGCTGCCTATTTATGGTTTGGTATATTTCTTTTTTTTTTTAAATCAATGTAGATTTCATTGGACTCTTTCCATCTCTATTAATTAGATTATGTACTCCTTGAAAAAAAAAAGAGTTGTAAATTCTAAACCCATAGGAAGGAATACTCCTGCTTGCTGTAAGAATGGACAGAAATATAATACTATGAAGCCCATGTACTGGAACATTTATTTTCTTGTCCAAAATAGGTAAAATGAACAAACACACATTATTTGGAAATATGACACTGAAAGTTATTTATCATATAATCTGTGGTGCACTGTTGAATTAAGGAATACAATCTTAAACGCTACAATTACTAGCAAAAGAAGAGTATTTTGATGGTCTGGAATAATTAATATTTGAAAATATGGAGCAACTTAGGCAGATACTTACCTTTACGCAATATCTTTTCTCTGATTGTATTTATCCCTAAATATTATTTTTGTGTATTTCTTCCCTTCCTTTTTTCCTGCCTATTCCTCTTGTGTTCCCTCCATTTGAAAGGTTAGTTAATGGCAATATTCAAAAAAACCAAGGCCATAGCAGTACCAGCCAGATTAATTTGCTTTCCTTTTTTGTCCACTTAAGAAAGTACTGTGACTGGAGCTATAAGGCTTTCTTGTGTGCTTCCAAATTTCTGACTGATCCAACATTGTGATCAAACAGATCCAATAAAAATGGTGCTGAGCAAGCAAGAAGTATATGAGAAAGAGAGGAAAACATTTTCTTAGTTTTCTGAGGTAGTTCTACACCAGCGAAAAAGGAACACATGCTTTGAAGTATTTTCTGAAGCATTTGCTAACCTAATTTTCCAAACAGAACAAGAAAAATGAAGTTCTTGTTCCTGGTTGGAGGCTGCAAGAAACACTGGACCCTCCCCACATGGCAATAATTACAGTTGCAGGTATTAGCCCTGAAGATCATAGGCAAAGGTGTCTGCAGGGGGAGGGAGGGGTCAAAAAGTCAAGATGGCAGCTGAAGAATGCCCTCTTTTTCACTGCCTCTCCGTAAGTGTCCCCGATCCCAGCTTAGCTAAACACACAATAAGGTAAAGCTTTCCCTCACACATATGTGCTAGTCGTTCGCAACTCTAGGGGGTGGTGCTCATCTCTGTTTCAAAGCCGAAGAGCCAGCGCTGTCTGGAGATGTCTCTGTGGTCATGTGGCGGCATGACTAAACACCGAAGGCGCACAGAACGCTGTTATCTTCCCACCAAAGGTGGCCCCTATTTTTCTACTTGCATTTTTACATGCTTTTGAACTGCTAGGTTGGCAGAAACTGTGATAAGTAACGGGAGCTCACTCCGTTACGTGGCACTCAAACCGCTGAACTGCCGACCTTTCTGATCGACAAGCTCAGCGTCTTAGCCACTGAGTCAATACTTACATCCATTTGCACATTAAAGACGCCTCTCTTCTCTTCAATTTTTTCTTTAATGACAGCCATGGCTTGGCTCAGGACAGAAAGGCCTTCAGTCCTTTCTAGTGTTGTTGTAGTCATCACATATCGAGGAGGAGCAATAAGATTTATCTAAAAAAGAATGAGGTAGTATTAGACTTGCTTTCACAAGTCTTAATCTGCTCCTCAAAGCTGCTGATATAAGATGCTTTACATCTTGAAATAACTCCAGGACTTATTTCATACTGCTCTTTTCCTGAAGGAGTCCATTTATAGAATTTTGGAAAAATACTACAATAAATAAGACAATAAACTTTTAAATGACAAGTATTCCATGATATACATGCAAGCTGCATTAATTACAGGTTCTATATTTGTCAATTCACTTATTTGTAATCCCCAAATAAGTACTCATGGCACTGTTGAGCTTATTCGTGGACATGCAGAGCAACAAAATATTGGAATCAGCCAAACTGCACATTCCTGAGGTTTCACAGCCAATTCAACATTTGTAGCATTTTAACAGAATGTAACTACCATTAACTTCCTGTAAATCTGTTTAATTTTCTGCCTTAAGGAAATATTTTCCCCCTATGCTTTCAAAATACAATGTTTTATGTAACATTAGTAAAATAATTAATCCAATTGAGCCACTGTAAGATTGTAATTGGCTTCCTTGGATCAATTCAGATCTCCTCTCAACCCAATTCCTATACATTAACAGAGTAAGTGGTATGACGATTAAGCCACAGGAGAATGTTAATTTTTTTTAATATTCAAGATTTTCCAGAATAACCATGTCAAAAGGTATCCACTTACTTTGATTGGCATACTCTCTGTAGAACAGCTTAGGCCAGCTCGCAGAGCTTCCTTTACTGCATCTATACCCTCATAACCATAACAGGCCACTTCAATATCTAAAAAAGCCAAAATTTTGATGTTAAAAATGTTTAGAAAAATTAAAATCATTAGCAACCAAATATATAATATAGTTCAATAATACTGCATTTTAAAGATAAATGCTAATGAAAAATAAAAATATTCGTAGCTACCAAGAGTCCATAGGCTAAGAGATGATCCCAAGGAAAATCATGTTACATTTGTACTTAATCTACAACATGGTTAGGTTGGAATGTTTGAAGCAGAAGACACATGAGAAATTCAATTTTCTTGAATTTGGTTTACTTGGTTGTATCTTCTCCCTTACAATGCAATTTTTCCTACAAATCCTATACTTTTGCATCTAACCCTGTTTCCTGTTATGAAGAAAGCCCTTCTTCACTATTTCATGCTTCTACAAAATGAAAGGAATTCAACCAATGGCTTTCAAGACTTGACTGACTGGTAACACAAATGGCCAGATCCTTTTACACACACACGTTGCCAAGTAGTTTGGTATTTGAATAGAATCCTATTTTTCCCCTTATCCCTCATATTATTTTTATTTTTAAAGAAATTAGTTGTCATGTTAGAAATAATTTGAGCTGCTTAAAGCAAGTTTTTTGAGGTGGAGAAAGTTCATAAGCAACCATTGGAAATTTTGGAATAAATGCATTTAGCTTGTTATACAATTTAACCACTGAAAATTATAATTTGTATCTTATTACTTGGCCGAAATGTTCCACATTTTCCTAATCCCAGTGGAATATTTCTGATTAGTAATGATAACAGAACCACAAAATTGTTACACCTTTAAATAACAGTAAATTAGTAAGCTTCATGTAATATGAACCTATTTCCTAATATCTGTATACTCTGAATTCAGCTCTGATTCAATTGAATGATAAACTAATTATTCAGAAAGTTCTTAGTGGCAATACTGTGTAAAACAGGGTAATCTTCTCTAGTTGTATATACAGCTATACCTCTTCTACCCATTAATTAAGATCTGTTTTTCCTTCCATTAATTAAGATCTGTATGAAGATTTAGGCAGCTGGCTCAAGTCATTTTACAAATTTCCATCCTTATCCTTTTATTATTGATTTACCATATTTTTCAGACTATAAAATGTACTCCCCTCCCAAAAAAAGTGGGTGGAAATGTCTGTGTGTCTTTTTATAGACTGAATACGGCCCTGTTTTTGCCCTCTCGAAAAACCCAATGCTTTTGCCAAAGACAGGCTGTGTGAAGGATTTGGGAGGCCAAAAATGGGCCCATTTTTCATGAAAACGGGACACGCAGAGGGTTTGGTAGGCCTGTAGAGTTCTCCTGTGGTCCGGGGAGGGCAAAAACTGGACGCATGGAGGCAAAAAACTTTTTTTCCCTTGTTTTCCTCTTCAAAATCTAGCTGCATCTTATACTCAGAAAAATACAGTATTTCACTGTTCTGCACACTCTTTTCCTTAATTTGCTTCTTCATCTTTAAGTGCTTCCTCTTTCATGACATTTAATGAAGTTTTTTTTTCCATCTCCCTACCAATGAATCTCTGATTCCTTACATTTTCCAATTCCTGTCTATCCAAAAACACTTGTGTTCCAGAAACCTATTTGAGAATTTCTGGTTCTTTTTCTTCAGAAAATTAAATAACTGTTTGGATAACGTATTCAACAACAACAAAAGGTTACATTTTGAAATATAACACTGTGAAATTCACTTTCCTAAGCTATACCCATTCAAACATTTCCCAGTCATACTTATTTTTCAAGTCCTCAATGAGCCCAAGATAATCCACATGTTCAGATAATAATAGTTTTATATTTACCATAAAGCAAAAAGCAGCATTCAACATATCCTCAAAATATACTCACTAATTGACATTTTCAAGTATATAGAATGTTCGATCAACTTAACTTAGGCAGTTTTGGGGACTCACCTGCTCGAATTTTGACTGCCTGTGGTGTCAAACGTCTATTGATATTGTCAATTAGCACATTCTTTTCATCTTCTGTCAAATCCAGCCCATCAAGGATTGTGGGATCGCTGTATAAAAAGAATAATAAAAGAAAATCTTATTAGAATTTCCTAAATTATCTACAAAAGAGACACGAGGAACTGCCAAAAGAATAAACTATGCAAACATTTAAACACATTTTCTCTTCCTGAAAAATAGGTTTGCAAAAGATACTAGTAGAGTTTACAGATATAAGCAGGCTAGCAAGCTGCTGTGTCTTCAAAATGTGGTAAAGTCTATTTGTTGAATAACAATAATAAGGGTACAGGAATCTGCATAAAAGCAAGCAATGCACAAATTTATCCTCTAATTTCTAAATTAGTGAAAGATTAGAAAGGCATCTTTACTTACGAGACAGCAAGTTTGAAGGCATCATATGCGCCATATCCAGGTTTTCGGTACTTGTCATCAAATACCCAAGCAGTTCTCTGAAACAAGCTCTCCAGCTGTTCATCTTTTGTGTATTCTAAAACTTCAGCAACATGGCGAAGGATGCTGTAAACCTGTGCAGAAGCAGGGAAAAAGTTGCATGAGAAAGTAACATTGCTATATTTAACGCAATGAATTCTAATCCAATGAAACAATATAACAATGAAGGTTGAAAATTCCATGCAATAACAGTAAGTACACAGGAGATGCCTTTTCTTAAAATGTCAAATATTTCATCAATGTACTCACACTCAAATTTGCAACCTTCTGACAAGCAAAGTTAAAGGGGGAAGGCCAGATTCACTTAACAATCAGGGCAAAAAAAGATTGTAAAATGTGGCAAAACTCAGTTAACACTTACTTAGCAACTTAAATTCGGGGCTCAATTGTAGTTGTAAGTCAAGGACTACCTGTATAATTTTGGTTGTATGTCTCTATCTTGTTTTCTTTTTTTTAAGGTCAAGCAAAAGGAATCTTTTAGCAGAATTAAAATGTATTGCATTATTCAACAAATGTTTCTTACAAAACTTACAGTTTTTGATTTGGTGAATTTGTCTTCACATTTAATTGCCTCTTCTGGAGATACTCTTCTTTTTGACAGGTCAATGTAACCTAAAATAACAATATTTTAAATATATTAAGTGAATTAACAGTCTTTCTGAGTTTCTCTCATAAAACAAAACTATGCATAGTTATTAAGTGCAAGAGGAAAGATCTGTTCTTCCAAATTACTGCATACTATCCCTTCTAGTAGGCTGTTCTACAACTTTAGTCCTCTTCTCATTGAATATTTTTGAAAACCATAAGTATATTCCTATGGAGTGAAAAAGTTGCTGTATTTGTTATGCAACTCACCTTTCTCCTTATCAACTCTTATGACAACAACACATTCATTTCTACCAATTCGGATGAGTTTATTTATAGAACGGATTCGTCTCCTGGAAAGCTCACTGAGTAAGATCATGCCCTCAATGTTGTTGTATTCCAAAAGACTAACATAGGCTCCCATTTCTGCAATGGACCTGACATTGACCATGACAACATCTTCTACTTCAGGAAATTTATGCTGGTAAAATCTACAGCTTAATCCAGGCATCCTGCAATAATAAATCAGAAAGGCGTAAGTACAAATATGTTTTATAATCAAAACAATTAGTAATAGCGAAGCATAACTGAAAATAGAATAAAGAAAAATATCTAAAACTTGACAGTGACTGGCTAGCAGTTGTGAACAATAGTCAGGAAAACCTTGTTTCTTTAATTTGTCACGAAATTCATTATTCATTAAAGAATAACTTGCAGCTATGAAATTCAAGATTGCATCTTTGCAATATAGAAACATTTAAAATTAGATCAACTCAGAAGCTCACTAAACAGCCTTATAAAAATCGCACTCCCAGCATTATGTCTGGATCTGCATTCACATGCAGAAATCTAATTGGCATGTAGATAAATGTGCATGCTGTCCTAAAAAACCCAGCACTGACTCAGACAGAGAGATACAGAAGTAAAGTATTTTAAACTTTAACACCCCACTTCAAGTCTGTAACAGCTGTCTTCACAACTCCAGAAAGTTCTGGAAGTCCCTTTTCAATTCCAAAACTAGAAAGAGGAGTGTGCATCCTACTTGTTAGCTGTCTGCATAAAATCTGTGTTAAGTTAAAGGCCATGTTAGAAGCTCTCAATCAGAACTTTGACAGGATGGTTATAGCTGGTGGTGTGATCAACGGAAAGGAAGACTTGTGTGTTTATTCTGTATCTGACAACAAGAGTAGCTAAATTCAACAAAAGCAGATACGATTTGGAAGCAAATATTTTTATAGACAACTATTATCGGTAGATCGACAGTAGTAGCAGCAGCCTTCCTATTTTATTTTTTTTATATCTTACCTGATCAGGCTGGTTAAAGAAAGGCGATCAAGTTCTGCCCAAACCATTAAGCCACTTATATACCAAATGAGAGAAGAAATAACAGAATAATGAGTTGGAAGGAATTTGGTGGTCTTCTAGTCCAACCACCTGCTTAGGCAGGAAATCCTAAACCACTTCAGGTAAATGGTTATCCAACATCTTCTTGAAAACCTCCAGTGTTGGAGCATTCACAACTTCTGGAGGCAAGTTGTTCCACTGATTAATTGTTCCAACTGTCAGGAAATTTCT
>JANHFT010005001.1:86080-113264 GCA_032467955.1 Pseudoxenodon macrops
AACGGAGGGAGGGGGGACGGAGGGAGGAAGGGATTGTAGTCTAACATGTTTCAGTCTGAAATGTTTCTTCCTTAGTAATTCAGTGTATTTTTTCTGTCAACAGATAGTATCACTTGCTCCCTAATCTTATGTATGCTGGATTTTATGGACACTGGAATAGTAAAGCCATTGTTTCAGTGACAAGAATTGCCCTTCTAAATCCATCCCAATCAGAAGGATTCTTCAAGCATATGAATATGAAATGGTATTGTGTCCCTTCAATATTGTGATAGACAGATTGGTGGAAATTCAGTAGACACTTGTAGATGTTTATAAAAAAAAGTTTTCAGGTCTTTTTATTTCAACAGAGAAGGGAAGATTCAAAAAGGCATATCAGAGAGGGGAGAGATTTAATACCCAGTAGATGGTGCTGTAATCAAATTCTATAACGTTCTACACTAGATATGAATATATCTTGGTAAAAGTCATTAGTTTAGAAAGTAAAATTCACAGAGATTGTTCCAATATGTTTTAATGTCTTTATTTAATGCCATCACACTGCATATGACATTCTAAAATTTGGTTATATTGAGTCCATTAACAAGAATATTTGTGGGGATTTTATGAGCTTTAATATATTTTTCTTGGTGACCCTGTTCTTTTATGATGGTTAACTATGTTACAGAAAGGATAGTCATCTAATTCAATTAAATAAAAGAGCATTATTTTATCTTTCTCCCCTTAAAGAAAAGACTTACTCATTGTTAACACATGGCAAAAGAAAAAAGAAAATAACTGAAAAGAAATAAATGGTATTAAATACTTTTTGAATGAAAGAAGATTAAATGTCTCTTTAAAAACATCACGGAGGTGTGGATTCAAATACTAAATATTGTAATAAGAGAGGAAAGGAGGAATAAGAGAGGAAACAATTTTTAAAACAAAAGAAATAACATGGGAATGAATGGAAGCAATTGAAGAATTGTTTGCTTTCTGGTGATGCTTTTCTCGGATTCTCTGATATGGATAAAATCCTTTGTTTTGTTTGTAATATTTGGTAAAAATTGACAAAATGTATCAAGAAAGGAAAAAAATCTGAATTTGTCTATTTTAAAAAGCACGTGTAATGTAAAGATCTATTAAATTTAGAAATTGCTTTGAGAAAAGGAACTGTTTTAAAATAATCAGGTTTTGAATCCTTGGTCCTTTCTTAGCCTGATGTTACCTAGTTGGATAACTTAACTTCTGCAAGCAAATGACCAGACTCAGGAACACCAAAATTCCACAATTCAAACCTGAACTACATATATTCTGGCTACTTATAAAACCACTCATAAGTAGTTCCCTCTGTTGTTGTTTTTTAAACTAAATTATATTGGGTTTATTTCAGTATGAGTAGTTTAAATAAAGATAAATCTGAACCCCATATTTTGGGATTAATATTTGAATTAGAATGTTCCAGTAGAATTATTTCAGTTTTAAATATGTTATTTTATTCATTTTTTTTCATTTGGGTTGTATTTGTGGCATACAATAAGTTAACTCTCATGAGCAATTAATTGTTTATAATAGATTAACCTTTATTATAATAAGCTATATTCTTTCCATTCTTTTGTGTTTATTTTGTTCTGCTGGGGAATCAATAATGTATTGTGATTGCCTATCCAGATTTAATTGTAATATTGGAAAATACCAATATTGGAAATATTGGAATATATTTATATATTTATACTCAGTATAAATTATATATATATTCAGTATATAAATACACACAGAGAGAGAGAGAGTATAAGGTCAGTACATAAACACACACACACACACACACACACACACACACTAACCTTTGAGGCAGTGTTGAATCCTGGCAACTGCCTAGAGAAGTCTCTACCGTTTTAATTGCAAGATTTCTGAAATATGTTTGCCATTTCCTTCTTCCTAGGGCAGACAGAAAGTGACTAGCTCAAAGTCATCCAGCTAGCTTTGTGCCTAAGGCAGACCTAGAACTCCTAATCTCCTAGTTTCTAGCCTACTGCCTTAACCTCTATACCAAACTAGCTCCTCTGTGTGTGTGTGTGTGTTTGCATATAATATTGGATTCAGATGATTCTCAGCCTTTCTGTGTTCCTTCATTTCAGAAGGATTGAGCTCAGTTTAGCAGACGCTTGTTGATGGGGAAGAGAAAATTTTCATTAGCTCTCTCTTTATCCTGAAACCATGCCATCTGTTTGGACCCTATTTCTCCTTGCATCCGTTCACTTCCTTTCTATGAACACATTTGAGATTAATACCATCAGACACAAATGCAGTGCTTATGGGGGCATTTAAACTGTATGAGTTAAAGGCAGAATTGAATCAATAAAGTTATATAAATTATTGCCACATGTGCAGTGATACACATCAGATCACAATATCCTCAACTGCAAAACCTCTATTTCATTTAGAACCGCATTACAATTTTATTTCTATCTGAAGAGCCAAGAAGATCTTAAATTATTACTATTCTGCATTTCAGGTAGATATAGTCGATATCAATATAAAAGAACAGGAAGCAAATGTGGCGGGCTGCATAATATAATCATACTGTCATATCCTAATGAAAGCAATTAAAGAACCTCATCCTCCTAGGTTCCTCTGAAGGAACGTGGGTAACTTTCTCAGACTTCACAATGCAATTGTAATTCACAATAATGCTCCTACCTCTGCTCTTGGAACTCAGATTAAAATCCAGGATTGAATGGCAGATGATCAACAATGCAATATCCTTTTGGTTGGTTACATTTTTATTACAATGACCTGCATAGTACAGACAGTGATTTCACCAGACACATGGCTTGAAAGCAGAAGTTTGAAAACCCAGAGTAAGCACCTGTTGTAGTCTGTATACGCGTTCATCCTTTAAAGGAAGAACAAAAATGTGGATGCTGCATTATACAATAATAATAATAATAATAATTACAGTATTCCATTTAAAATATTAGCATAAGAGGGTGGGGAAATATAGTTTGTGGGTTTGTTTGTTTGTTTGTTTGTTTCTGAAGGTTCGGTGAATACCACTATTCAAAGTAAAATAAATGAATAATACATTTAGCAATGATTTGTAATTTAATTTTTTTGTTTTTAAACTACTCCACACACTTGGGCCTAATGGTCAATCCTGCCTGTCCCAACAAGTGCCAATCATCCCCCAAAATGTGATTTTGAATAAATAAGGAACACTTGGGTAGGTACATTGTGGTGGCACCTGACACCAATGTAACCCAAGATATGTTATTGCTAGATTTCTACCAATCTGGTTTAATTAAATTGCTTGAGACAAAGTCTTACTGTTCAATATAAGTAGCAGTAGAAATAGCATTTAGACGTATATACCGCTTCATAGTACTTTACAGTCCTCTATAGGTGGTTTATAGAGTCAGCCTATTGCTGAGTCCTCATTTTACTGACCTTGGAAGGATGGAAGACTGAGTCAACCTTGAGCCAATCAGGATCTAACTCATGGCAGTAGGCAGACTTAGCCTGCAATACTGTATTCTAATCACTGTGCTGCGTACACCTCTTAAAGGTGATTAAATAGCTATATGCTATAGGCATGTATGAGAAGCTTCTAGTAAAGATAAAGGTTCCCTCACACATATGTGCTAGTCGTTCCTGATTCTAGAGGGCAGACCTCATCTCCGTTTCAAAGCCGAAGAGCCAGCACTGTCCGAAGATGTCTCCATGGTCAGCATGACTAAATGCCAAAGGCGCACGGAACGCTGTTACCTTCCCACCAAAGGTGGTCCCTATTTTTCTACTTGCATTTTTATGTGCTTTAGAACTGTTAGGTTGGCAGAAGCTGGGACAAGTAATGGGAACTCACTCCATTATGCGGCGCTAGGGATTCAAACTGCCAAACTTTCTGATCGACAAGCTCAGCGTCTTAGCCACTAAGCCACCATCTTACCATTCTATTAAAGAAAGATCTCAGAAACAGTTGTTGATTTGTTTACTCGCCTGGCCAGGAGTTCTCAATCTTTGTAGTGACATGGCCCTCTAAAATCATTGATTGTTTGGAAACACAGCCCCACCCCACTACCCAGGAATGATACCAATGGTGGAAGAAGCAGACAAGGAGTGTCTCATTTTTAACAGCACCTACCCAAAGTGCTGCACTTGGTGCTGTGATTTCTTGCTGGCTTTGAAAAGTGATTGTATCTTTCCTTCCCTTTATCTGGGTATCCTCATAACATGGGACCCTTTCCTCCTGCTTTTCCAAGAAGTTGATGCTCCGTAGGTCCTGCATTCCCCCCACCTTCCACCATTCAACCCGTTTGGCCACCAAGCAATATGTGAGCTTTGCTAATGGACCCAGGGAGGGTATATTTATCTTATTTTAGCAGCACAGCTTCCCTGTGTTTGTCTAGGGTATTATTCCTTCTACCCACCTTTAAATCTGCTCCATCGGCATTGTAATATTTGCCCTTTTTTCCTTCCTTTAGTGTTTCACCCATTTATGTGAGAGCATGGATCGCACCTGTCCATCAGTCTCCAACACCTTCTACACCAGCTTGCTTAAAGATCATCAAGCCCTGCTGGATGCATTCTACCAGGGTGCAAGCTTTGAGCACTCAGCTCAAGGAGGTAATGGATGCAGTGGCAAAGAGACTGGCCTCCTCGTATTTTGAGGATACTACAAATTGGCCATTATGTTTCTCCATCAGAACTTTCTCTTATTCTTAATTGATGGCTGCTTACAAGCATGATGTTTCTCTTATATTCTCACCTAATTCTTACAATGTTTTTCTCCTCTGAGCCAATTAGAGAACACATAGCAGATGTGATATTGATGTTCCACATAGTGCAATCAAATTTGTCCACATTACAATTTACAGGGAATAGAAATGAATGCTTAAATTTGTAAGCCACTCAGACTCACTTATGTGAGATGGGTATCTATGTAGATAAAACAAATAAAGTATGTTCTCATTGTGAGGTATCTGGGCTTATACTTTATCTTGTTGCCCTGAACTTTACTGAAAATACCCCAATAAAGCCTGATTCTCCTCAACAATGACAATTGTAGCTCTTAACATCTTAACTTATCTTTTTTAACTTTATTCCATGTCTTAACATAATTATTTTGAAACAACATACAATTTGTACTTATCAAATAAACTCCCATATGTTTTACATTTTTCTAATATTGAATACTGTTTTGTTCATCAGTTCTATTTGATCTTGTACTTTCATGTTTTGTTGGTTTCTTTGTCTTCAGTTTATTAATCTTAAAGCTAGCTAATGCACCAAATTCTTTTAATTTTCTCATTGTTGATGGTCAGACCGAAAACCAAAAAAGATACATGGTGATTCTTCCAAGCAGATTTCTTTATTGTTCCATCCATACCTATAGACAGGATCTTGCCAAACTGAAGGACTTTACCATCTACATGAAACATATATTATGAGAACTATTAGAGAGGGGCTGTCTTCACCCTTTTTCACATCAACTATTTGAACTAAGATGCCTCTTTTTCCTCTGGAATGCATCTCCTCCCTCTTGTGAAACTGGCCCACAACATTCTATCACACAGGTGTCAAACTCCCAACGTCATGTTTTGTCACGTGACGTTTCGCAACATTTTTTCCATTCGCGGAGCTGGGGTGGGCGTGACCTGCGCATGACGCATCCGACCCACGGGTCACCAGTTCTATCGCATCATTCAGTGCCCTTTAAAACATCTTCCAATGCCAACACAAATCGTCTACAAAAGCTCTCAATTTGTAAGCCTCTTTTTTAATTTGTGCATCTAATATCCTCTCATCTTTCCTTATATCTCTATTCAAAATTTCAAGAACCAAAATAAACAAGAAAGGGATAATAGGCAGCCTTGTCTTGTTCCCTTTGGCATTGTTAAACCTCCATTTGTGCTTTTTGTGAGGCATAAATTGATTTTACCCATTCTATAAAATTATCTTCAAAGATCTTATCTTCTAAAACTTCACATAAACAGGCCAATTTAAATTATCAAAGCTTTTCTCTGCACCTGAAAAATTATCGCAGCTTGTTTTTCATTATGCTGTTCCAAGTATTCTATATGTCTTAATACCATTCCAATATTATCTTTTAATTGTCTTTTTAAGTAAAAGTCCAGATTGGTCTTCATGAGTAACTTCTTCCATAATTATTTTCAATTTGTCTGCTGAAATCATTGTAAATAACTTATAATTGCTATTCAATAATATTTGTTGCTGGAGTTAAATCTCATCCTTCTTTATATATTAATGCTATATTAGCCTTTTTCCAAATCTCCTCCCCATAGTATAAAATTCATCATATTTTGGAGGGCTTGTAAAAGTTTATATTCAAAGCATTTGTACTAAGAACCTGGTAACCCATCTGGTCCTGTTACTTTCTCAGGTTTAATATTTGGTAAACATTTGTTTCTTAAATAATCATCCTTTTATTCCAAGGGAATATCAGGTCCTTTGTACAAGTTAGAGTAATACTGATTTTTAAAAAAGGTTTTTTGTATAGCCACATTGTCCATTGATATAGTATCTTCCTCTTGACATTTCAAAATCCTTTTCTTTCTCTTTTCTTATTTATTTTCAAATTAAACTTAAACTTAACAAATACCTGTGTGAACAGTAAGAAAAAGGGAAATCAAGGTGAACTATACCAAGCAAAAGAATTCTGAATTTGCAGTAATCATTTTTCGGATAGCTAGAGAATGAGTTTTCTTCATGGACGTGAGGCCTAGCAGCATATCGGTACTAGTTGACTTGTCTCACTCTTGCACCGTTCAGAGGGAACTTTAAAAAGAGCTTATTCTGTATTACATGTAATCTTTCTACTATATTATTATTCCTTAGCAGCAGTATTTCCAAAATCACCTGAGGCAGCACATGAGTGGTGCCAATGCTTGGCAGCTGCTTTTACAGAAGCTCTGGCTGCATCCTGTGGCATCCCAGGAGGGTACCTCACTCATCAAAAGGCCAAAAAGCAGGTGTGAATTGACTTTGCATTTATACTTATCAGCTGTTGGCAACGTGGTCTATTAAAGCAGCAGAGGTTGGTAGTATCATTGGCATCAGCTTTAGTGGAAGTGCTGCTTCCTGGCCCTGTGGATCATATTGATATTGGTGGAGAGAAAACTTACTGCCTACAATGCATTGCTTGCCAGCATTGCAATGGTACTTAGCATTAAAAATATTGAAAGCCAGTTTGGTCTAGTGGTTTAAGGTATTAGACTAGAATCCAGGAGTCCCAGAATTCTAGTCTCACCTCCGGCACAAAGCCAACTGGGTGACTTTCCTCCTGAGAGTAACTTTCTCTCAGCCCTAGGAAGGACTAGTCTGGAGGGCTATTATTATTATATATTTTTTTTATATCTTTGTAAGCCGCCTTGAGTCACCATGTGTGAGTAGACAGCAATATATGTTTTCTAAACCAATATATAAAATAAATAAGGAGGCAATGGCAAATCACTTCTGGGAAATGTTGCCATTGAAACTGCAGGGATTCATCCAGGCAGTCTCCAAGAATCAGACACAACTGAATAGAAGGGGAAAAAAGTAATACTACTAATAGTAACGGTACTAGTAGCCAAACCAGTCTTACTGAATTATATCCTTGCTGTATCTCTGATCTGAGCTTGTGATGTCTGGAGAGGAACTACGGGTAATATTTAATCCTGTTGTTTTCGATGTGAAAGCAAGTTAAAAGTAGCCATAAAATCCTACAGAACAGGACTCAGCCTCTAAGTCCGGTTGTCTAAAATTGCTGAAAGAGTTGCTCCTGCTGCTTTTATTTTTCCCTTTTTAGCTAGTCAATTGACCAACGGTTTCTCTTGTGGTTTTCATGCAGATTTCCCAGCAAATAGCTGAAAAGCTCACCAAGAAAGGTGACCGACTGCTTCCATGTCTTCTCTCAACCACGGTGTGTCCTACTTCTTCTATGAGTGGGCTAAAGGTAACACTTTTGACGTTTTGGTCTTATTTGTGATGTGTATGCCTTTTTTTTTTCCTCCCCTCTCTTTCAACTGGGGAAAGGAGGGATTAGATTTCAGCGTTGTTTTGCCTTTCCATTGCTTAGGTCCTGTATGCCTGCTGCCATGTCAATCAGGCTCTGTGCCATCGCATAGCAACTCCAGAATTCCTGAGTTTCCTAATCTGCCACCTGCAGGGCAAGGTATTCATTTTCCTTTCATTCTTCAATTAGAAAGAGGGCTGCCTGTTTACAAATACAGATCCTTAACTCAAAGACTATTCTATTCTGTAAATGAGGAGAAAAAGCTAGTAACTGCCTTCTGTCCTGTTAGGGTATCAGTCCATAGCGCTTAGCATTGCCAACTCTGATTGGCAGTGGTTTTTTTTTCCCCAGGAGCCTTTCCCATCACCTTTTTCATCCATTAACTGGCAAAACTAAACTTCTCCGTGTTCTGAGAGTTCATAAACTGACAACCAGAAACGGTCTGGATGAGAAAGGATGAGATAATAGGAGATGACAGGGAAGAAGAATTGAGGCAGCCATGAAATAGTACAGAAGGAATACTAAACGGGCTCCATGTTGACTAGATCTTAGAAAGGTGAAGACTTGGAGGTAGAGTGTTTCGAAACTAAGGTCTGTGTCTTTAAAAGGTCTTGCTGCCTGAAGTTGCACGAATCCAGGCTGTTGAAGCCTCATTGAGGCTCATCTCCTTGATGTTGCTCCAGTGCCAGAGCCTACCACCACAGTAAGTACCAGAGAAAAGCTTTCAAAAATGAATCAAATGAAAGTTAGCAGAAAAATGCCCAAACTTTGGCTACTCGATTTCAGGTCTCCTGTTTGCAGTCTTAAATCTCTCCTGCAAAAATGGCAACAGGTGGATGGAAAACTTTTAGTCATATTATGGAATGCCTGTAAGTCACCAAAAAGTGGGGAGTCTGATTTGTAGCTCTGGCCTTTCAGAGGTTTCCAAGCCAAATTAGGAAGGGGGTGGGGGCTAGCAGAGGTTTTTCTTAGTGTTGAATGACAGCAAGAAAATGAACAATTCTTATTTCCACGAGGCATGATCTGTAAATCCTTAAATTCTTCATTTGCCTTGCTTTAAGGGAATATTCTTTCATCCCATAAAACACAAGACCATTTACAACAATGAGAAATGTTTGCCACGCACTGTAAATTTATAAGCAAACATCCTCTCTAAGTATTTGCTAAAATTACCTCAGATTCATTTGTAACTGTTCAAAAGAGGGCATCCCTCAGCAGTGAGATCTGCAGAGGGCCTCCTTTTTTCAAAGAATCCAATGGGAATTTTGCTGGGAAGATGTTAAAGGTTTTAAAGCAGGGAGGGACCACGTGTTTCAATCCCATATCCATAGTATGTGAGGAAATATTGCTGAAATCAATATGTTTTATTTCTCTGACTTACAGACCTTTGAGAGTTTTTATAACTCTGTAGGGCAAGTGCAGACTTTGGGAATTTAGAATACTCTTTTCTTTCTACCTGAAGTGGCTTCTGATAGCTTTCAGAGGAGAACATTGTGCCTCTCATTTTTCTTTCAATAAAAATTCCATTTAAGGACCCTTTAAAAAATGGCATATAAAAAGAGAAGTAAAGAAAACCTCTCTTGTGTTTGGGCAAGCAAACACAAGTAATTCTTGCGTATAGTAAAATGTGAGTGGGTGTAATGAACTTCTTTTAAACAAAGAGCAAAAGCAGGACTTTTCTCCAAAAGTGACAGTTGGGTTCAAATGAAAGTTGACACTTCTGAGAATTGAAAACATCACACCTTCTATGAATTTCCAGATTTGACGGTCAGGCTTGGAAGTATTTGATTTGTGATGACTATGCTGGTCTAGTGTGGAGAATATCTTAAATTTAATCAAAGCTCATCCTCTACCCTAGGTATTACAGGCTTGGGAAATAACTTTGACCTTTGAAGTTCCTTTAATGGAACTTCATTAAATAAGGATATTCTGGAGTCACTCTCCTGAAGCAGCAGTGATTCCGCTATCATTTCATAGCACCAGAACACAGTGGATTATTTTAAATGTTTCCATATAGCCTTGTAAACTGTCTTCTAGAAGTCACATTTTTCCAGACTGATTGATTGCCAACAGTTGCATGGACCGTATTTCAGCAATTCTAGATGATTTACAATATATAGACTAAAAACTGAAACATTACAATCAAACAATGTAATAGTTATCATTTAAAAGTCGCTGCCTAGTAAAAAGCTTCCTGATTGAATTCACTGTAGAAGATAAAAGTCTTCATTAATTCAGGAAGTGAGGAGGCAACCTGACTTCTGGAGATATATAATTTCAGGAAGAGAAGCTGCTACTGAGAATGGTATTCTATGGGTCCCAGCCATTCTGATCTCTCTTGGGGTAGGCATCCATACCACCTTCTCCAGTGGATAAATGATGTTGACGTGTCAAAGGTGACTCCCCACAATGTTTTGGGTGACAGATCATTCACCAACACCCAACCACAATTATTCTCAAAAGCGTATCTGGTTCTCCCATGATTTTCAGAGGCTGTGGAAGCTGCATGAGAATGGAATAAACACCAATGCTTTATTCCTTGTACTCTCTTATCTTCTTAGTCACTGAGCAAGTGCTTCATCAAGAACATTAGGGGTGTTATATGATTTGTTCTTTTCTTTTAATTATATAATTTTTTTCAATGTTGGTTCAGGTCTGACATTGTGTTAAAAGAGACCATGGAGCTTTTCAACCACAGAGCAAATGCCTCTATTCTAGTGAGTATTCCTGCCAGCTGACACTGAAAATTCACCCACCTCATAGACACAGCTCACTTGTTAATTCATTTCCATTATAGACATTTAAGTAAAAGAGAATCCCAAATGTGTTGCATTGTAGATGTTAGTTCTTCAGTAAAAGCAGGATGAAAATCAAACAGTTGTTATTCCACATCTTGTTGGTGACATGACAACATTTTTTATGTTGTGAAAAACACCACGCCTCCTCTTACACAACAAGTGTATTCCACTGGCCTCTGCAAAATAGATGCTCTGACTAAATGAGAAAGAGAGGCACACACACATATATAAAAGTGTGTGTGTGTGTGTGTGTGTGTGTACACACAGTACTTATTCCTATTTGATGGGAAAGAATTTGAAATTGTTAGTAGTTTATCATTTTAGGGCCACTGTATCTGCACTTTAAGAGAAAAAAATAACCATTATGCAGTTACCAGTTTCATATGCACTGTATGTCAGAGGACCTTCTGACTGTTCTTACTCAAGGTATAAAAATAATTTTGGGAGCCTTCTGGGTGAAGAAAATGGCAGACTGACATATGTCTGAAATTGCTGAGATAAGAATAGAACTATAATGAGCCAGTCCGGGGTGAAGGGAATCATATATAATCTGGGAGTGGGTGAATGGTAATAACTTACGTTTCTAATTGCTGCAAAGGAGATTGGAAGTTAGTTCTTTAGACATTTTGGTTTTTCTTTTTTCCCCCTTTTACTTGACTTTAACCTTTTAAAAGTATTTCTCACTTTTCTATTACAGGTAGTCCTTCATTAATGACAATTGAGTCCAAAATTTCTATTGCTAAGTGAGACATTTGTTAAATGAGTTTTGCCTCATTTTATGACCTTTCTTGCCACAATTGTTAAGTGAATCACTGCTGTTGTTAAGTTAGTAACACAGTTGTTAAGTGAATCTTACTTCCCCACTGACTTTGCTTGTCAGAAGGTTGCAAAAGGGGATCACATGTTGTAAGTCGAGGAATGCCTGTGCTTTTTCATATTTCTTTCTTCTAATTTTTTCTTTTATGTTTCTGTAGTTTTTAAACCCGTATAAAATTCTTTTTCAGGACAAATTATCTATATTTATCTTTTGTCATGCAGAGTGCGGCGGGATTGTTACTGGCCTACATGATCGAGTATGGTGCTTCTGTGAAACTGAACCCAGAGCAAGCCTTGACAAATATAGCTACTGCACTCGCAGAACCTGCAGAGGTAACCATCCAACTATATAGAGTTTGGGACATATAAAAGACGGAAAGTCTCTGGTTGTAAATAGATTCACACCCTTATAGAGTTAAGGTGAAACCTGTGTTCCTCCAGATATACCGTATTTTTCGGAGTATAAGACGCACCTTTTCCCCCTCTAACAGAGGGTGGAAATGTTGGTGCGTCTTATACACCGAATACAGCAACTTTGGCCTCCTGAAGTCCCGCCCCTGCATCCCATTTTTGCGAAAAATGGGCCCGTGCGCAAAGGGTTTGGGAGGCTTGCAGAGTGTTTTTGTGGGCTGGGGTAAGGCAAAAGCTCCCCCATTTTTGCGAAAAACAGGCTGTTTTTCACAAAAACAGGAGCGTTTTTGCCTTTCCCCAGCCCTCAGAAACAGTCTGCAGGCCTCCCAAACCTTCTGTGCACCCCGTTTTTCACAAAAACAGGTGGAAAATGGGCCCCTTTTTGCAAAAAAAAACAGGGTGCACAGAGGGTTTGGGAGGCCTGCAGACTGTTCCTGGGGCTGGGGAGGACAAAAACTTTTTTTTCTTACTTACTTACCTCTTACTTACCTTAATGTGTCTTATACACCGGTGCGTCTTATAGTCCGAATAATACGGTAAACAGGGAAAAGGAAAAACAGGAATTTGAATTTGTGAAAAGTATTGGCTAGCGGAATAGGATACTGAGCTTTTTGTGGCTATTTGCCAACAAGGTGGGCAACTTTTATTCCTGGGGCTGCAAAGTTTTCCAGGTTATGATTCAGATCTCCAACATGCAGCATGTTTATGTATTCAAATGTTCATCCACAAATGCTGTTTAAGCTAATATATATCATATTTTCTCACCATATTCCCAGCTTCCACTGTACTACTACAGATTGCTTGTTAACAGCAGGAAATAATTTATGTCAAGGATCAGTTATTTGATTCCTGGCTATTAATGGTGATTGGAAATAGTATTCTGTTTCCTGCTGAGCCTCAGGAACATTAGCAGGAAAGCATTCCATGGCTCTGGGACCATATTTCTTGTGGTTGAGAGTTTTATGTTATTCATCCATGCTTTAAATCACATACATAATCACATACATAAATCACATACATGATGAACTGACAATTATGGTTTGCTGTGGTCACCATCTTGAAAATTTAAGTTCATCTATATTACTGTGAAAAAAAGTTATAGAAATCCACTTTATAGATGGAAGTGTGTTGATTTTACAGGTTAGATCATTCTGTCATTTTTGTTTTGAAAAATACTAGCAAATCCTTAAACAGTTTTCACCATCAGTTTGGTTTTTAATATCTGAAGAAGCTACACTTGCGATTGTTGATCTTTTCTAGATTTTATGTGAATTAGCTTTATCAGTAAGAAATAATCATTGAGTAATAAGACATGAATTTTTGTCAGATATGCTAGCATTAAGTTCCCCGTTTTTAAAGTTCTACATGTTGGCGGTTTTGTTAGTTAAAAGTGATATAATATGCTGAAAATATTTTGGCGAATAATTTTTATGCACCTTTAGGAAAATCTGTTGTGTAGCTATGCAAATTAAAAGTTCTTTTTTTTTCTGCAGTACTACTGTGATTCAGAATGTGAACAAAGCTCAAGTCAAGATCAGAGCTAAAAGAGACAACGTAGCAGGTGAGTCATATAGAAGACTGTTTCTCAATCTTGGTGCCTTGAAGATTTGTAGACTTCAAGTCCCAGAATTTTCCAATTGAGATTGGAGTTGGAGTCCATACAACTTCAAAGTGCTGAGGTTAAGAAACAGTGTCATAGATCAAGATGTCCAATTATTTTAAGCACAATTAAAAATGCTGGCTTGGAATTCTGAGAGTTGAAGTCCATATATGTTAAACTTGCCGAGGTTGAGAAACACTGGCTAAATGCTCACCGCAGGTCATCTGGGCCAAGCAATTGTATCTCCCATAGCAGTGTTGGTGAACCTTTTTGGCACCAAGTGCTGAAATGGTGCATGCCAGAAACCGGAAGAGCAGCTGCCCGGTGTGCCACTGGCCAGCTGGTCTTCCGGTTTGTGGTGCATGTTTGTGCAAAGACCAGCTGGTCGGTGCGCATACACGCATCAGAAACCAGAAGAGCAGTCACCCTGTGCGTATGCACGCGGCAGAAACCGGAAGATCATCTACCCGGCATGCACAGACGCACCGGGAGGCTGCTCTTCCACTTTCCAGCGCTTCCGCACGCATGAAGACCAGCTGGCTGGTGTGCCAGAACCTGGAAGAGCAATGGGCAACAGCTCACATGTCTGGAGAGATGGCTCTGTGAGTCACTTCCGGCACGCATGCCATAAGTTCGCTATCATGGCCTTACAGAATTCAGTTTGGATTCACTAGACTGGAATGGAAGTTGGGAAATGTGTAATTTTTACAATCTGTTGTATGGCTTTTTACAGGTGTGACATTGCCAGTTTTTGAGCATTACCAAGAAGGAGGCGATAGTAAGTTTGTATTATTTTAATTTGGTATAAGTGTTAAGTGTATCAATAAACTGTTCTAAAATTTCTGATTCTTATGACATAGCTTATTAAATAACAATTATCCGAGGTTTTACAAATTTCTTTATAAGGAAAAAGTTTATTTAGTTTTTCATAACCAAGGAGATTTTAGATGATGGAGGAAGGTAAACAAGTGAAAGGAAATAAGAGATATTTGAGACTTTCTGATCTTTTGAAGCATCTGATACTTTTTAGTTATAATCCTGAATGTTGGTAATTTCCCAGAAGAGTCAATATCAAACTTTATTTTATTATATTTCACTTATTTAATTACCATAGTTTTTATGCCACTTGCTTACCAATTCTAAATTTATTAGAATTTAGTAAGAATTCTTTAGTAAGAATGGCTTACTAAATTTATTCTTATATTATTGCCACCCCCCCAATATAATTAATCTCTTTCTCTAATGTCTTATTTTGGCTTAAAAATTTATTGAAACTTTAATGAATTAGCTAATCATCTAAATGTATTATTTAGGTTATGAATTGACTGGTTTAGCCAGAGGCGGTGAACAGCTGGCCAAGCTGAAAAGGAACTATGCCAAAGCTGTAGAACTCCTTGTAGAACTAGCTTCCCTTCAGGTAGGTGAAATCTTCACTTGGTGGATGATCACTCAAGGGATTATAGTACTGCCAACCATTTTCATTAGGGTCTTGTTTAATATTTTCAAGTATATCTAACAGCAGTTCTTTTCAAGTTAAATGACAAAAGAAGCCACGTGCAATATCCCAGCAAAAATGGCAACGTTTTAATGTTGCTGGTTGGAAATTTAATTAGTGCTGGTAATAGTAAATGGCTTTCATTTAATGAGAAAAACAGATTGCAACATTTAGGCTTGATTTTCAAAACATTGCCTATCTGACAATTGCACATAGCTCACCATCTTTCAGGTCCTAGCACTCACGCTCCACCTCCCCAACGGGGTGGGATCCCACCTAGGCCGTCATGCCAGCCCCCACCTTCACTGCGCCCACAGCTTTCCTCTGCAGCCTCCCCTGAGCGCCAGCTATCCTGAGGGAAATTTGGAGGAAACCAGCTACTAGATGGTTTGATTAGTCTGTCACCCCTATACCCAGGTCAGGACCACATTTCCTTTGGCTTCTCCCTGCCCAGGCATAGTTCATTGCACAAATTACACATTTGTTGTATCTGGCTTCCTGCTATATTGCCTTGTCTTTGAAACAAGCCTGTAACTTTATCTATTTTGTGGCTGCATAGACTCTTCCTGAGATCTGTTAAGAGCACTCTATAGGCCATTTTGTATGCATATTTGAGTAGAGTTCCACATTGCATAATCTCTTCTCCAAGCCTTTTTAAGACTATGAATTACAGACAAGTAGGTAAACTAGTTTTCTTTTTGATTTTTTAAACTACATTTCTCATAATCTGACTCCCTGGTCATTCTGGTTTAAGGCTCATAGGGATTAGAAGATTGGATTGGGCAAACATTCTAAGCACACACTTCTGCACCATTTAGATAACATTGGTAAAGACTTTTGGGAAAGGAGAGATTGTCTATGATGTCATTTGATACCTGTCCCTCAATTTAAAGAAATGTGCCTATGAATTTAAACAAACGGGCCCCAAGTAAACAGAATCATTTTCATCTTTGTATGTGAAATGTCAGGCGAGTGACTATGTTGGTATTGTACCAGTTCATTTTGGCCTTATTTGGTAAATAATTTTTCAGTTTTTTTGTTTTTTTTAGGAACATACCTTTGGTTTGTCTGGAGCTAAATTTCTAAAAGCCAATCTATCACTTTTAATCATGGTATGTTATCTAACACTACATCTTATTTGCTTCTATAGACCTCATTTGTTACTCTGGATGAAGCAATCAAGATAACAAACAGGCGCGTGAATGCTATTGAACATGGTAAGCAAAACATGATAATGTGGAAAGCTGTGGATCATTTCTGTGCTTGTTGCACAATTGGTATCTACTCACCCCATAAATCATTAGACAGGCATTGTTCCCTGATATGTATAATAGTAACTGAATTTTAATATTAGAAGATTTTCCAAGTTAGTGGAGGATCATAATCCAAAAAAATCATCTCCCTAATACCAGCTTCTTCACATGCCACTTCAGGACATGTTTCAGACCAGAGTTTTTTCTTCTTCCAATAATGCCCCTGATCTAACTTTTTTTGCCTCTCTTTTCAAGCAAGATGCCACATTGGGATGCAGTTTATTTATTTTCTATTCAGTACTACTACTTAATAGCTACTAAGGCTATACCAAATCTGTAGTCTCCAAAATCTGTGCAACTGTGTTCAATCTAGATCTGCACCACAAATAATCCTTGGAAACCTTAAATTCATCCCTTAAAGCCCCTGCAAACATTATTTTAATAATTATAGTTCTGTGAATAGAAATTATTTCATATATATTGAATAGGTTTGTTAAAATGTATTTCATTAATTTCAATTACATGTAAATTAATTGTTCTTTGTCCTGGTTCTATTTGTTTTGGAGAGATGGAATTGGTTCCCCTGAGATTAAAGTCAAATGTTATACTTGTGTCCCCCCAAAAGGCTTGTATACCCAGTTTAAATAAAACTTTGACCTGCCCATGATCACTGTATGAAACTTGATACCTAAGAAGTAGAATACTCAAATACATATTGCATTTGATTGGTAAAGCTTGAAAGTTGTTATTCTGCTAAATTGTTTCACAACAAGAAAAATGACATTTTTCTTTGCCCTGTATCACATTGGCCAGTAATTTATGGCTCACTGCAGAAGGATCAAATAACTATTTTGTTATGCTTCTAATTATATCTCATACTACCATCAATGCACTATGGATTGAGTATTTTATTTTAGTGCTGAGATACCTATATAGTTATATAAATACCTGTGCTATAGCTTTACCTGTGTGAAGGCTGCCTAAGAGCAAGTTCTGCTACATTGTGTTAAAAATCCTGTTCCTCCATATGTCTAACAATTGAAAATATGAATGGCTGTTCTCATTTGCCAGAATATCTGCATTTCTCCATGGCTCTTTTCTTTTTTAGGTTTGAACTGCCTGGATAACCACAGCATCTCTCACCAGTTCAGGGGTGGGAGAGGAACGAAAGTGGTTGCTGGGTGATATCATGGGAAAGACATGAACCCTCTTTTAAAGCAAAATCAATCTAAACAAATTAAATCAGAAATGGAGAGGATTCACAATCGCCTGACACAGTAGATAACAAGTTGATGTAGCTTGGATGTAACTTGGATGACATCCCTTAAGGGCTTTTGAATATCTCCATACACATCCTGACTGAACTCCAGAGAAACAAAGGCATAGTCCTAGGCTATGCAAAACTTTTAAGTTGGGTAGTGCTAAGGGATCCAAGAGACCTCAAGGGCTGAATTCCCCTCCAAAGTATCCATCTAAATGGCAAACAAATGCTTGTAATGCTGATGAAACAAATACAAAACATAAGTTGGTAGAAGGGGGAATTTCCATACAGGTACTCCTCAACTTATGATCACAAAGGAACCCAGAATTTCAGTCCTAAATTGTAGTTGCTACTGGACTTAATTCTACAACTGTTTTTACAATGGCCATAAAGTGAGTCATCATAGTTGTTAAGTGACTAACGTGCTCGTTAAGTAAATCATGTGATGGTTAAGCAAATTCATTCTTCCCAATGGGCATTGTTTGCTGGAAACTGGCAAAGAATGCTAGAAACTGCCAAAATACTGTAACCATGGGTTACTGCAAACTGGCTGTGAACGTGAGCCAAGTGCCTAAAATGCAGTCACCATGGGAGGCAGCAGATGTAATTTCAAGGATGGGTTATTAGTAGCTTTTTTTGAAATCTACTATAACTTTGAACTATTAAGGAACTGATTGTAAGTTGATGACTACCTGTATAAGATTTCAGATTCCACATAACACAAGCTCTTCTTTTAAAATTGTGTGTGATAGTAACAACTACCTTTTATACAGTGATTATTCCTAGAATTGAACGCACTCTGTCTTACATCATAACCGAGTTGGATGAGCGAGAACGAGAGGAGTTTTACAGGTGAGCCAGCAAGTTAGATATTGAGTATTTTGAATCTAGAAATATTTTTGGCTTTCTGATGCAAAGTGTAGAAGATGAAAAATGCCTGCATTAAAAATCCTGTAGAAGCCAGAGTTTATCATCTTTACCCTCCGATTTTTGGCAACAATTAACCTTGGAGTGAAAGTAACATGGTCAAAGTCACTAACTGAGCTGTGATAGTTGAGGTGGATTTGAACCAGGGTCTCCTTGTTCCTCATCGAATATCTTAGACACTACACCACAGTGGCCACCTTAATACTTGCTGGCACAGGTTGAAGGGTGTTCTGTGAGGTGGTTAGTTTCAAAGCATGGCTTTTGGTCATGAAGTTGCTACATGCACTAGGTGTCCTTGACACCTGAAATTGCTAGAGGATCAGCAACTTTGTACTTAAAATCTAATCCAGGAGACTTAGATTTTAAGGTCAACTCCTTTTTCTGACACATGTAAGGAATTACCGTAGTCATAAGGTCCATGATTGAGGTGCCATTGAGAGGACCTCACTCCTAACTACATTGTGAACAAAATCTGAGCACAGCCTTTCCAAGTGATTTTAGTGCACACTTTGGATGGTATATAGGGAAGTGGTTTTTAAGTAGTTGGGTATTACAATGCAAAAAGTATTACTGCAGAACAAACTGCTTATGGCATCTCTTAGTGCTGTGATGCCTTCTATAGTATTTATTTCTTGCAAACTCTCTTTTGAGTTAGTTAATCATTGAAAACTGGCTGCCTTTGAGAAATAGTTGATCATTCCTACTCAGTTAATTTTGCGTAGGTAAAACAGACTACCAGTATGTAAATCAAAGTTTTGTTTGGATCAGATTAACTAAGGGATACCTTCATTGTTTCTAAGGTGGATAATGTGAACAATATTTACATGTGATTCAAGCGAAATAATCCGAGATTGGATTCCTGTGTAACTTGATAGCCTGCTTTCCTCCTCCTTCAATATATTGTAGGGCCCTTGGTGTTTCTGGCTATTAGAATAAATAAGAATCCACATTCCAGTTCACTCATCTTTTTTTTTAAAGTTATTTTTCCCATCCCTTTTATAAATGGGGAGGGAGGGGAATTTGGATAATATTGTGCTTTTCTTACATTTCCATTGTAAAAGGATGAATAACAAAATCACTAAAGTCTATCTCATGTGCCCCCCAGATTAAAGAAGATCCAAGAAAAGAAAAAGATACTGAAAGAGAAGAATGAGAAATTGCAAGAATTACGGAAGGCTGCTGGAGCGCAAGAACCTGCTAATTTGCTTGCGGAAGAAAAAGACGAGGATCTTCTCTTTGAATAGCTATGGATATAAAGTTGTGACTGAAATCTAAAAGATGTGCTACTCTGTGGACTTTTATTTATGAAGTTCTTTCTTTGATGTATTAGCTTGAATATTCCGCTCCAGACCTATTCAAGGGATGTTATTGTGGACAATTGCTGTTTAATTACTTGCATGAAGCAGGATCATTTTCATTTCCTATCCATCTCTGTTCCTTTGGTATAGAAGTATGGTTTCCCTGTGCACTGCCAAATTCTTGTATTAATAATTTTTATTCATGGTCACAGGTAAAGCATTTCAGAAATTCAGAACTTGGAATTGTTTTCTTCTTTCCTAAAAAAGAAACATTCATTTTAAATTGTATCTCAGTTGATTGTACTGTAAAACCAATAAAGAAATATGGCTAAACGAAGGTTATAGGTGCTTGTCAAACCTCCTTTGAGTGATTCTCAAGAGTGTGGTCCTAAAAGTCCCTTGGATGGTTTGCCATTGTCACCCCTCGTTCACCAGCCAGAAACCAGTGGCTGCTTCAGCCTTGTTTCCCAGCATGGGATGCTAGTTGTCTTCTTTGGTGTCATGTAGCTCTTGACTTACAACTCAAACAGTATCACTCCCGCTTAATTGAAAGACTAAGTGATCACCACTACGGTCAGTACAGTGCAGAACAGATCAATTGGAAAAAAGGGGATTGCCAAAAAGTTTTTTTTTTGCTCTTATACGCATTGAAAGCAATGTGATTGCATTGGTGGCCTGTTACAGTTCTCTCTTGAAATCCCTTCCTCTTCAATCTATTATAAAAGGGAGATGGGAAGAAAAAGAAGTGATTTTAGTAGACAACCTCTTTTTCCTTGAGCCCCTTCCCTATCAGAGATTGGAGACAAAGAAATTTCAAGGTATTGTCAGCTAGATGCCTGTAGCAGGCTGTAGTATAATTGCATTTGCTATTGATGAGTACATGGTGTAAGCAGGTATTGGGGCATTCCAAAGAGAGAAGGGGGTAATTGGGAGTTAAACAAAAGCTGAAAGTGTGAAACTGAGTAGTCTCATCTCTTTCCAGTGGAAAGCACAGTCATTTCCCATTTAGCTGTAGTCCCAATTAGAGAAGAGTATTTATATGTGTGCTGATAGACTGACTAGTGGAAAAATCTGTCTTTATGGTTTATTTTTGGATAAACACCAGTAATCAAGTCTGTGAAGTATATCTATATCAAAAGAGAAGCAGTGGAGGAAAATGAAAGAAGAGTAACAAACATTTAACAGTTTAAGAAATGAGTTTCTTGATTGAAAATAATTGCACAGGACAAATAGAAATGCGAACTCTTGCTGTTCCCCTCCCCTTTAAAGGCAAATTTACAAATCAGCATAAGGCTCTTGTGTATACAAAACATAACTCGATGCAAAGTAAGTAAGTGAACTTTATTTTTGGTAAGCAAATGGTGCAAGATTTGCTAATTCTTTCTTCAAAGGACCGTGAAACAGCTTCACAATTTAACACACGTAATATTCAAGTTTCATTTGTTTAGTCCGTACCTTACTTGTCATAAGGCTGTTACAAGCTGCATCTGAGCTGTTAAATCAGGTTGAAAATATTCTCAAATTTACGCAAGGATTAAGAATTTTTATTTAAATACTTTTGGGCAAACTTAACATATGGAAGAAATTACCACTGAGAATCAGCTGTGTAGTTAGTAATCTCTACTAACTTACCTTTTTCTGCAAGGGGGGGGGGCACAATGCATAGAAAATATTGGTTATCATGGCCAAGTTTGCTAATCTGATGGATCTGAATTGTAGTCTCACAAATAATGACTTGTGCCAAGATAGTTTCCTATTGAATCATTAGAAAAAAGTAAATTGGACTGATGCACTTGAATAGTGAAAGAACTTCAAGCAAGTATAAAAATCAGGTGGCTTTTATCTCCATATAGTACACATTGTGGCTTTAGGAAGTGCCATCACATCTCTGCAACAGGTGATATCCAACTCCACCTACCAGCTGAAGAGATACCATTGGTAGAACACATTATTCCATAACTGGTAACTCCATGGCCCTCCAGAGTTTGGGGATTCCCTGGAACAAGTCTGGGTAATGTCAGTGGAAATAATTTTGTATGTTGTTGAATTCAATGACAGCTGAGAGGGGTACAGTAATTGCACTTCACAAAGTGCTTGAGGCCTGTATGAGTACAACACACCTGTATTCTTTCTTAAAACGGCCTGAGCTTTATCCAGCTTCTATGGGAGCCTGAATAAAAGGTAACTCTGCTTTAAGAGTTTCACTAATTTTTAATAAGCAGATTCCTTTAAGCAGTGGCAATCTTTTTTTTCATGCTTGCCAGAATCCCTAAAAATGTCAAGACGCTTTAACAAACGGAGATGTTATGTTCACAACAGGGAATTTGGAGTCACCAAAGCATGCAGAGCCCAAAGAGCAAAACTGCCTCATAATTAGCCTTCACCAATCAAGCACTTCCCATATCTCTATGACTGCAAATTCCAGAATTCTTTATTTTGGCTATGCTGCCCAGGCATTCTGGGCGCTGTAGCCCCAAATATATCTGGAAGCACCAAGCTGGTAGAAGGATATTTGGAACAATGCTGGTGATACTTATCACCACAACAGACTGCATTGCAGTTTTTATAACTAATTCCATACACTCATCTTCATTACAATATTTTGTAATATTAAGCCACTAAAATAAAAATATATTAACAATTAACATTTACTTGAAGTCAGGAAATATACATGTTTACATTAGCATACAGTTTACAGCATTGATGCATTGTCACAGTTACCTTACAAGCCTCTTATTGTCCTTATTAGACACGGTTACATTCATGCCAATGAAATAATGTTTACTTGATTAAAAACGTTCCTGTTTCAACAGCCAAGAAAAATCCAGTACATCATTCAGCATACAGCAAAACACTTAAATAGTAATCAATGTCTCTCTTTTTTTCTAATCATCATGCATTTTGAAAGACTTCAAAATGCATGCTTTCAGCAGCAGAATAAAGGAATAAATTTGTTACTACTGATCTATAAAATACAATTTTAACAATCTTAATACCATTATTTGGTTTTGTTGCATCTGTTTAACTACCATAAATGTTTTCTGTAGTTTTTTAAAACCCATATTCTTATAATATTTAGTAATTTCTCTGTTCAGCAAACTAGATTCTTAGACATTAAAAAGGCAACAAAAACATAACAAAGGGATTCAATGTTTTGTGCATCTTAACATGTAATACACTCACTGCTGTGTCACATCAATATATCTATTGCTCCAGAATGCACCCTAGATTATACCAGAATTCAAGTATGATAGCGAAAAAAGTTGTAGGTTGGTATTCTACATGTATGTAAATGTTACACCTATTGCAAAAAATCAAATACAGATTTTACTATTCACAATGTAATCCTATCATCCTAATACTTTGCTTTAAATTGTGCTCAATTCTGGGTGATTTCATAGACACTTGCTTGAAATATTCTTAGAAACAAAACTGAAATGTTTCCCTGCCTTTTTCAACTTCTCAAGTTTAATTTTTTTCTAATTATTTCCTATCCTATCCTTGTTAAATTTTTCCAAGATTAGCCGAGGGTATTGAGATATGGTCATTTTGCAACAATAGTTATGAAGAACAGGACATACATGTTCAAAGTTTGTATGCCTCATCTACAAACTTAATTATCCTTTAAATGTTCAATGCAAGTTTACCAGAATAAACCAAACTAAATTATATACAAGTCAGGACAGGATACTGGCTGGGGAATTCTGGGAGTTGAAGTCCACACATCTTAAAGTTGCTAAGGTTGAGAAACAGTGCCATAGTGCATTTCTGATCCCTTAAGCAAAGAAAAAAGCTGGGATGCATTACATCTCAAGCATAGTCCTTTTTTAGTGACTTGTAACAATCATCAATAGTTAGAAACGATCACAAATCAAATGAGGAAAAAACACCACTTTTCTTTCTCATGCATTCTAAGCAAAGTTGACTCTTGGAGATGCATATTTATGTCTCGGGAATTATTCCATGTCATTTCTGTTATCTACTGAAAGGCTTTACTGGATGAGGCACATTACTAGGTGATTATTTTACCATCAGTTTATAAATATAAGACTATACAGAATTTGAATGGGAGGGGACTGTTTTATATTTCTATGTTTTATTTTTTCCTCTTTTCTTGCCTGCTGAGGGATGCTTATAATACTGAACAATTTCAGTTCTTAAGCCAGTTTTTCCACACAGTTGCTACGTGCCATACAGCATGTTCAACAATGAATAAAAAAGTATTATTCTTGCTGAGTTCTTTTCTATTTCATATATTATGAGAAAAAATGAAATAACATAAAGAAATAGCTAATACTTCACCTATTCAACTACACATTGAAGTAATTCCAGTGTAAGACAGTATATAAAAATAAAAGCTATGGTTGAGAAAAACATTTATTAATATTCACATTCAAGGGTGCCATCAACAATAAAGTAACAAAACTAATCTATTTCCAAAACAGCTATTACTGGAGAAGCCGCAAATATTTACCCAATGGACCTTTTCAGTAGGGATTTCTAGAAAAGAGAATAAGACAAGTTCCTAGCATCCATATTATGTTTGCTGTTCCAGGGCTATAACCCGAGTACTTAATACTAATTCCAACAGCCATGAGATGTATTGTGCCTACGTATAAAAATACAAGAATATATGCTAATATTCACTATTCCCAATAGTTTTCATTTGTTTGTTTATGAAAACAATTTTACATTGTAAGGAAGCAAAGCCTTGTAAAAAATCCATATAAGAATTGTCATAAAAATATAGCTTCCCTTCTAAAATGTTCCACAGTTCTTTGGGATACCAGTGGCTCCCAATCAAGTGATGTAGACAAAAAGGGGGGGAAATCCATAAAAATATCACATCTCAAATATTGACTCATACATAGAATTCATCTTCAGTGGAATCTCATTATTTAATAAGATATCAATCTGACTTACAAAGTATCTAAAGACAAAAAATGTTTGATTATTTACATTGTACATATTTTTTAAAAATTGCAGTGCTATTGGATAAAGGAATGTTTAATTAAAAAAATTAAATTTAAATTTTAAATTTAAAAAATTCAAGCCTAAGGACAACGCCATATAAGTGGCCCCTTTATACTATGAAGAAGGAAATGTGCAGATTAGTTCCTTTTTCTTCTTGATTATTTCATCCATCCCATGTTTTGTAAAGGTATTTTTGAGAGCTATATTATTTTCATTAGATCATTAAGTTACCAGTGTAAAGTAACCTGTATTAGTAATGATCATGGACTGTATAAATATACTTGCTTGAAGAACAAAACTCTAGACAAAAAGCTGTTAGAAAAACCTATTTAAATAATTAAAATGTGGCTTGTTCACACTGTGTCTAATTAAAAGTAGAGAAAGCCAGACATTCTACAATCACAGCAACATTGTTGGATTTGAGGATTAAACAAATTAATAAGGATGAAAAGGATGCAATTGGCAATTGGCATTCTCTTTTCATCGCAGCCAAGATGATGGAACCCACTGAGGTTCTGTATCAAGTTTGTTAATTAAACGAAGTAATTCTTGATATGCTTTGTCAATATCAGAATTCACAATTGCTGTATCGAAGTAATGGCCATTATTTTGCTCCATCTCTCTGGTTTTCTCTATGATTTCTCTTAGTTCTTCTGGCTGAAAATGAAATGGAAAAAATATCCTATATCAGTAATCTTTATCTTGCTGTCTCTAACATGCATACAGATAAGCCTTATAAAAAAACAGAACTCAGCTGCGTAAGAGAAAGCAATATACAAGACAGACAAATGTTAGGATAAAAACTACTGGTTTTCTTTTTTCTTTTTAATCCAAAGGATTTCTAACAAGTTTTAACAAACAGTGGAAGTTTCTGACGGGGAGTCCAAAGAACTCTATCTTTGTTTTCTCCTTGCTTTTATTAAATTTACCTTCCTTAACCTAGTGGAAGTCACTATACAAATGTAGGCTATTATTTCGTTCAGTATAGTTGGATGTTAACTACAAGATCGTTAACAGAAAAGGGAAATCAATGAAGTTAGAACCAAAACTCTAGTAGCGCTAGTAGATTAGAACATAACCATATCATTTCACTAGTAGGTTAGAACATAACTGTATAATTTCCCTCTTTAAACATTACTAATGTGACAAGGGCACTCAGCCATAAGGAAGTAAATTGGGATGTTACTGGAAAATATAACAAGGCTGAAAACGTCTAATGATATATATTACAATGGTGGAGTTATCCAAAAGTTTAAACAACACAATTGAAAACATTACCTATGAGTATTACCTTTGGATTTTTGCCTTCTTTGGCCAGCAATGCACGAAGCCGTTCTTGTGAAGGAGGTGCAATGAAGATAATATATGGTTTCAAGTCTGAATTGCGTAAACTCTTCAACGACTAATGTAAAAATCAAATTTGTGCTATTAATATCCATACCAAACAAAATGAAACCATCGAAGATTAGTCATAACATGATACAAATTGGAAACAGGAACTGGATTTGGGCAATTGAATTCAACACTAGTCTTCTTAATATTAGCTATGTTATCCACAAACCTGCCGCTTTACAGAAAATTGCATAAGAAATACAACAGGTATGATTAAAAGCTATATAATAATAAAAAACTTAACGTATTAGTAGTGTCACAATAGAAAGTAATGTAATAATATAATAAATCTAGATTTGAACATGACTTTTTCAGGAACTCAAGCATTGTATAACACCATTCTCTGCTTTTTAATTTTAAATATGAAATTCATTAAAGCCAATAAAATAATTTAAAGACTAGCAGATGAAAATATAAAGCTTCTCTAAAAAATGTAATCCTTTCCTAAATTTGACCGTTGGAAAAAAAAATGTCTACAGATTTCTTACTAGTATACTATTATGTATATTATGTATGCTAAGATGTACTGGGGTATGACCAAATATATTACAAGGATGTACAACTTCCAGTGTCTGTAGTGGTAAGAACTGGAATGTGAAAAGTTGCAAAAGGTAGTCTCCAAAGAGAAAGTTAAGGCAACTGTGTTCAACTCAGTGGTGGTATTCAACCGGTTTGCACTGGTTGTGGAGCTCTGGAACCGGCTGAATAGTCAAGCCTGCCTGCCTGCCTGCCTATTCCAGTAGCTGACTGCTCATTTGTAATTAACTCTTAACCACAGACCTGAGGTTATAGTGACCACAATAGTTTTCCAAAATGTTCAGAACACTATTTTTAGAAATGGACCATTCCATAGAATTTATAAAATTTGTTAATTTGATCAATAAATTAAAATTGTAACTATTCAAAGTAAATTTAACAACATATCCCACCTATTACTTTCATAGATTATGAAAATTGTATGAGCGGTCA
>JANHFT010005001.1:124703-137822 GCA_032467955.1 Pseudoxenodon macrops
ATGCTGGCAAGGAAAAACCCGGAGGGTTTAAAACGCCCCAGCAGGCAAATCGAAGTCACTTCCGGTTTGCCTGTTGGGCGGTTTTTAACCCTCCGGAAGCTTCAGGACACTTTCTGAAGCCTTTCTGAAGTAGGGTCGTTTTTCACATTCAGGTGCCTTCCCTAAAGCCTCCAAAGTGTGAAAAACAGCTCAACGGGCAAAAAGGAAGTCCCATTGGGCCGTTTGTCATCCTCTGGAGGCTTCAGAGAACAGTCCAATACAGGTTTGTGTGCTAGCACACGCGCACCGCCATTTTTGGCAAGCAAGAAGAAAAAGGTTCGCCATCACTGACCTATCACATGGGTATAAAGTGACAAAAAAAAGTGGAACTCTTTAGGAAGAAGAGTTGTGATATAATTGTAAAGATGCATGTATTCTGCCAGCCTTTCAAGATATGGCAGGTCAGGAAACACATCACAAGTATTTCAGCAAAACTATTTTTTATAAAGTATAATAAATACAAGTGTGAAAGGATAGCAGTTTCTTTTTACCCAACCTTGTACCAAATAGAATCAAAGGGATTATTTTGAGTTTATTTCTCAGGCTTTGCATTGTCCCAAATTGTGTCTCTTAATGACTTCTCCTTTCCAAGATCATCTCTGCAATCGTTTCTATATACTCTGATGAATAAGAGTGCAATTACAGAACTAGTATACTGTGGCAGAGGAAAACAATCCTGCTGTGTAATTTATCCAAAGCACAGCGGTTTACTGAAATGAATTATAAAGATTCATATAAAATTCTGTAATGCCAATTTTTTTTTTAGCATACTTTATATGGAAAGCAACAGCAATACCTAATAGGTGTCTTAAATTAGTCTTTGGCATATTCATATATTGAGGAAGATTAAGAGCTATGCCTTATAAATACCAAAATTATGCTAAACTTTCAATTGAATTTTTGCAGAAAAATACATATGAGAAACCAGCACTTGAATCTGTTTAAAATAGATCAGAATTTTCAGGAGAATATGAGAATAAGGTCATTATTTATCTGTCCACAAAGCTAGCAGTAGAGTGGGAAAATGAATTGCATATTTTTATGAAGGAGGGAGAGTATTTGTATTCCCTTTTTTCAGATAATATACTATAATGTATTATAATGATCAGACCAAGTATTAGGAAAAATATGGGAGTCAATGTTTCTCCAGATCACATTTAGTATACTTACCAATGGAATATCTCTAGCTTTCTCAATGCGAACAATTTTAACTGTTTCTCCTCCATACACACCAACATTTTCATATATCTTTTCATCTGCCACTGATTCTGGTTGCATTTCCTGCTCAGCAACTTTATCATGAGCCAAAAGTAGTGCCTGGTGCAAAACAGTAAACGTAAAATGTATTATAGTAAATTGTACCATTGTAGTATGTGCCAAAGGATAAAAGTACTACAAAAATTCAGTACTGGATACAAAATTCAATACTGGATACAATATTAACCAGAAGACATTTTTCTTGTATTTTCTTCTGATTCCATATGGGTGGACAGTCAAATTAAGGAATGGTACAAGTACAGGCAGTTAACAACTGTAACTGAGACCACCAGCTCCACATATGAATGCAACAGCAGTTCTGGTTGAAGTTCTTATGCATATTTGTTAAGGGCATGCATGTTTATTACATGACAGCAATTGCTGCCGGCTTGTCCACTGACATTGCTTGTCAGAAGCCAGCAGTTACGGGCCAGTTGCCAAGTGCCTGAATTGCAATCATGTGGTCATAGTGACAGAATTTCAAAAATCCAACATACATTTCTGTTCAATGGCATCATAACTTCCAAAAGTTGCTGAATGAGTACTTGCGGTTCAAGGAATAAGGGGTTTTATCAATACAAGGTATAAAAGTTAATGTAGCAGGAAATTGTTTTCCATTTATTGTGTTTTTTTATTATTAATTCATGTTATCCTATGAAAAATAGCAAATATTTGGGCTGGCCATTATTGATGCCAAGTCTGATTCTTGTACAATTAAAAGTACTCACATGTTCATATTGCTAGCATTTTACAAGTGACACTTCAGAGATGTTCACAGTCAACAAATCAATTTGTTTTAAATTTTGGTTTTTCATCATTGTTGCACAAATACCAATAGAAATAACTACAAGTATATTTCAATTATGTAATTACTATTTCTTTGAAATCAGAGTTTTACCATATGAATAGAGGGGGGGGGGAAGTAGATATCTATATATTATTTGCAGTATATTTTAAAAAAACTAATGTTTTACACTTTAAAACAGAGTATTCCTACCTGAACATGAGGAGCATTTAATAAAGAATTAAGTTCCAGCCCATCTTTTTGATGGCTTGGTCTCAAAACATTTTGTACCTGGGAATTAGAACACCAAAAATGTGACATCAGTTACCATTCATCATAAACAAAATACTATTTTACTTTTCACAAAAGAACACCTTTTCTATAAGTAGTGTAGTATATTACCAAACATTGATTTCCTAATGATTTTTTTTAAATACAGTAAATGGATAAAAGAAATCAGAGACCACATTCATTTTTAACATAATACTCCCTCAGAGTATTCAAGAATCAATCTTCCAATTCCAAATGTCTCTGGAAAACAGCCATCTAAGTAGATCTCTAACTCCTCCTGCAGGAGAGGAATGATGGGGTACTACCAAACACTACTAGATAGGGGGCTAATTGTTCCATCCTGAATAAATGGAACCCAACCTATGTGTTTATCCTGAGGGCAGGGGATGCTGAAGTTCTCCATCTTACCTGAAGTAAAGGGGATGAGAATCCAAGGCTGCTCTTTTTTGGTGGTTTCTCCCACACTATGAAAATGCCTCAAAGATGCATGGAGTTCTCATTCTGCTAGGCTTTTACAAGAATCAAATGTTATTTTATATTATGTTTTGCCTCAAAAGTGCTTTTTGAAAAGATAACTGAACTTTGTTTATTCTTCAGTTCTTGGATAAGAAGCTAAACACCTTCAAGGAAAAACAAAGTCCAGTTGGGTTTTGAAAAAACACCTTTGGGACAACCATAACCAAGATGACTGAGAATCTCCACAGATATATCATTGTTTAATTATAATGGTGTGGTAGGACTACCTTGATAGGCTAATTTCTCTTTGTCACTGTTAAAATTTGGTGGGCTGTTTTTAAGAGTGAAGTTTTTTTTTTTAATTTAACAGTTACTGAAAATACAGTATTGCAGGCTAACACTGCCTGCACCCTGGAGTTTGATTCTGATGGGATCAATGCACACTGGAATGAGAGCAACACTGGTATTGAGAACCTCTGGTGAGGATTATGGTGGTCAAATCAGGTGTGGATATGGTGTCACAGCTTTACTTTTCTTGGATGAGAAGCGAAACATCTTCAAAGAAAAACAAGGAAGTCCAGTTGCCTCTTGAAAAAGCACTTTGGGACACCATGACCCAGATGACTGAGAATCTCCATAGACATTTAAGTGCTATTGCTATTGCTGTATGTATCATCCTGCATCCTTATATGCAACAGGCAAAACCTCTCAAAATTATGCTGCCAAAATGTGTTATCTAGTCATTGGTTTTCAGTAATATATTATGTATACAAATGTTTGTATATCACTTTACTCTGGGATTCTGAATGATTCTAACCACTGCATCACCAGAACTCCTGTACATATGAGCCTTTGGACATAGTGTACCTACAGTATTTCTGAGGCAGTACAGGTAGTCCTTCTTTAGCAACTGCCTCAGGAAGTGAGCGTTCATAAATATGACAGTCATAAAAGGTGGTAAAAAAACCAATTTCCCGACCAAACCCACCCACTTATGCTCAAATATCTGTGCCTGATCACAATGCACACTGGAATGAGAGCAACACTGGTATTGAGAGCCTCTGGTGAGGATTATGGTGGTCAAATCAGGTGTGGATATGGTGTCACAGCTTTACTGTCACTTAGAGGAAGCACTAGATGTCAAAATCTTCCTCCAGATGAAAGAGGAAGTATGATGCCTATTTAATCTCTCTTTCTGAGTAAACCGCAAAGACAAAAATTTGTACAGTGGGCTCACGAGTTGAGTGACTGGGAACCTTGGGATCCTGTCTTTGTTCACAGCTGTGATGTAGTCTTTAGTGAATAGTAAAACCTGCCAACCTCCTTTCTTACTCAACTTGAAATATTACTCGTCAGCTTAAGAAAGATTTTCTTTCTCAGCAGATAACTGATCTTTCTGTGTGTTTTTTGCATTCTGGGAAGATTATTAAAATAAGACTTAAAAGTATATTGAATACTTTCAAAAATCTAGATAATAAGTGTGATGTAAAGAGCTAATAACAGAAATCCCAAAGGTCCTTTTCAAAAGGCAATTGGACTTTCTTGGTTTTTTCTTTGAATATATTTCACTTCTCATCTAAGAAGCTTCTTCAGTTCTGTTCCACCAGCCCACATCTTGGATGGGAAGTAAAACTTTTTCAAGGAAAAAACCAAGAAAGTCCAATTGCCTTTTGAAAAGCACATTTGGGACAGCCATGGCCTGGATGACTGAGAATTTTCATAGACATTAATAATGGAAGGGAAATTTTATTTTTAAAAGCTTGCTTTATTATGAATCTGCACTGAAAAACAACTGCATTAATTGCTGCCATGAGAGTGCTTTTGTCTTAATATGCTTGATAATTGGCTGGACTTGCAAAACAAAATACTACAGCAATTTGAGTAGATTCTGTATTTGGCTGAGACATGCGCCTGAAATTATAGCATGAAAGACACTAGAGGGTTTTATTTTCTCTTCTGTTTAGCATTTTCACTTTGAAAAAAACGACAGCCTAAAAGGCAAGGATGGAAGCTAAAAGATCTTCAGAAGAGCTCTTAGATAAAGAATATAAAGACTATAAAGCAATTCCTTTAAGTTTACTTCAATCAATGTTTGATGAATTAGGGTCTAAATTAGCTCAGCACTCATTTAGTGCATTAGCTGGCCTTAAAATTAACAAACAGAAAACAAGGATGATATCAAAAATATGAAGATACAAAGAGAATTTATGAACAAAACAAGTTTTAAGATTGACAAAAAGGTAAAAGACTTAGGTGTCAATTTAAAAAAAATTGAATTGTTTGTTGTTTCAAAATAATTATGTTAAGATATGAAATGAAGTTAAAAAAGCTATATCAAGATGGGAAAACTACCAAAGTCATTGCTAGAAAGAGTTTTCTATGATCAAGATGTTATTTTAGTTTAAGACAATACTTGTTTGGGCAGCTGGTGGCAGAAAGACATATCTAACTTTGTGGGGCAAAATTAAAAAAAACCACAAGTTAAGTACAAAATGATACAAGACACTACAAAATGAGGAGATTTAGGGTTTTTGGATTTGAAATTTTATTTTGCAGTTTGTGGTTTAACTAGGATGAAAGAGTGGGTAATGCTGAGAAACAGATTATTCTAACTAGAAGGGCATGATTTGAAATGTGGATAGTATGGCTGTTTATAGTATAACAAAGCCTAAAGTTAACCTGGATTTCAAAAATAATTTTATTAGAAATGCCGAACTATGAGTATATAGAATAGAAATAAGCTTAGGTTGTGTCTAAAATTACCTTTATGGCAATGATCAAAAGAATTATAGAAGAGAAACTGTAACTAAGCATAAATGGTTAACTTATGCTGTTATATTGGAATGCTTCCAGGGTGGTTTTAAAACAAAATCAAGACAGGTTGTGATAACAGAAGGAAATCTGAAATAGAATTACGTACAAAGGACAAACATGTCATTGCTAAAATGTATAAACTCTTACCTAAATTTGAATTATTATTTTTTATTTAATTATTGGAGTTACACGATCTAAACTACTAGAGAACTAAAGTCCCATAGTGATCTCCTTTCATTTTATTCATACAACAGCAGTCTTTGAAACAGGTTGGATTGGGAGAGGGAATGACTTGCCCAAAATCACTCAGTTGGTTTCTATGGCTAAGAATGGACTTGCATGCTTTCTACCATAACATCATAATGAATCTCTAAATCTAGGTAATTTATTCATTATAATTTATTTTTATATCTGTTGATTCTTTTTTCCTTTTTAAATACAATTTTATTAAAAATTTAAATACAAAAGCAAGAACTAATATTTAAAAAGAAAAGAGCAAGGAAAAAGTGCAGAAATCAAAGAAAAGAAAAAAGAACGGCAAAGAATTGACTTCTAATTTTATTTTACAGCAGTTATAAGTATAAATATAAAATAACCTCTTACTTTACATACAGTATTCTTCACATTTTCTTTATAATCTATTATTTTAATTCTTCAACACAATATATCATTACATTTTTTTTTTTTCTGTAAAAAGTCAATGTGGTTTCCAAACAACATTAAATTTAGACAAAGTCCTACCTCTACCAGTAATTAAAACTGTCAATTTGGCAATTTCAGCAAGTTCCATCATTTTTACTATCCATTCCTCCATTGTGGGTAAAGTCAAATCTTTCTACTTATGTTGTTTTTTTTAAAATAAAAATTGTTAGAGAACTTATGTGTTCTTCTAAAGAAATGTTTAAGATGCAACATATATTTTCTTTTTAAAAGCAAGGTATTTCAATGCAGATAGTCCTTGCTTAACTATGGTAATTGAGACCAGAAACTCCATCACTAAACCACATGACTGTAAGTCAAAAGGGAGCAAAGGGAGTTCCAGTTGCTGTTGTTAAGCAGAAACTATGTAGGTCATTAAGCAAGGCTCTCACATACTATGTCTTCCTGCTGGCTTTCCCATTGACTTTACTTATGGGAAGCTGGCAGGGAAGATTGGAAATCACCGTCAGATGACCCAGGAAATGTTGATGACTGGAAATCCAAGCACCCAGATCACAATCACATGACCACAGGAGCACTGCAAGAGTTGCAACTTAGAGAACCTATAATAAATATCTCGTTTGGCTTAGTCATAAGTTCAAACAGTTGCTGAACTGTCATTAATCAAGTACCGTATTTTTCGGAGTATAAGACGCACCTCCCCCCCAACAGAAGGTGGAAATGTTGGTGCGTCTTATATACCGAATACAGCAATTTTGGCCTCCTAAAGCCCCGCCCCTGAATCCCATTTTTATGAAAAATGGGCCCATTTTTTGCAAAAGCGGGGTGCACAGAGGGTTTGGGAAGCTTGCAGATTGTTTCTGTGGGCTGGGGGGAAGTTAAAACCCCTCCGTTTTTGCAAAAAATGGCTGTTTTTTGCAAAAACGAGGGCGTTTTTGTTTCCCCCCAGCCTCCACAATCAGTCTGCAGGCTCAAACTCTCTGTGCACTCTGTTTTTCATAAAAACAGGTGAAAAGGGGCGTTGGCCTTACCTGATACGCTCCTTCTTGTAGGTTTGAGGTAGCCTCCAGAATGGGTTAACTTCGTCCTGTCTGCTGATTGGACTGAGTCTTTAGCTGAAAACCCCGCCCCTGTTGCCACGCAGCCCAGCTTTAAACTCAGTCCTGAGCGGACAAGACGCGTTTAGCCTTTTTAGTCTTTTCTATTTCCTGGCCCTTCTTTTCCTTTCCTCGACCTCCCCTGGTCATCCTTAGACAGGTTAGTAGTCAACGAGACCGGGAAATCACACAAATAACCCTCAGCCGGGGCTCCGGCTTGAGGCTTTGCCTCGAACCAAGAAACAGCCGAGGAAATTGGTGCCATTTTCATCGAGACCGCCAGAACTCCTTCCGATCGTTCCCTGAGGACACGGTAGGAGATTACCGATGGGCAATCTTAATCGTTATCACCGCGCAGCCGGGCCTGCAAAGAAAGCGCTGGTGGGGCACCGAAGAACGAAGGGAAAGCCTGTAGCCGCTTTCCTATGGCTCGGGCGCCATTTTTACTACCAGGGAATTCGGTGGCGCGCCATTTTAAAACTCCCACCACCTTTTTTTCCTTTTTGCTAAGACGATCGGCGCGCACTAGCTAAATCGAAGGTATCGGAGCATTGCGAATCCCCTGATTTATCCGCAGCACGCCTTGGTGACTTCACGGACTGTTTTGTCGGCCAGAGCCTAGTGCTCTGCATAGAGGAGCCCCCACGCTTCAACACAGTGTAAGGCCTCAGGAACAAGGTAGCCGCCATAGCTTAGCGCTCTGCCATTCAAGAGTCTAGCGCTCTCGGGTGGGAAGCCGGCCCCACTGTATACCCTCCGCCTTCTTCCCCTCCCCCACCGACTTATTTTTTTTTAAAAATTATATACAACATCTTCAGCTGCTACCATCCCATAAGGGTCAGGATGGCCTCCAAGACCGCTCCCAAAAAGGCCCCCAGTGACAGGGGCCAGGATAACCCCTCAACATCTTACAAGGGGCACAGGAATAACTCTAATAAGTAAGGGAAACGTTTAACTGCAGCTGAGAAGGATGAGCAGCGCAGAGACAAAGCATTAGAGAAGGCCTGCGCCAAAGCCACCAAAGGAGGTAGTATCTCTGAGCACGCTGTAGCAGGGAGACAAGAGGACACACCCAGAGATTCTAATGTATCTTCCAAGGGGGCTGAGGATCAGCTAGGTAGGGAGGCACAGACCTTTAACCCAGACCAGGCCGATCTATGGGGTGCTCCTGAAGGTCACTCAGACCCCCCGCTGGTCACCAGACCGGTTCCTGAGGCAACCTATACTCCTATGGTGGCAGGCCTCAGGACCGAGACGGGGGTGGGTATGGCATCAATGATTGAGGCTGCTATTGCAGCGGGCATAAGGCGTTACCAAAGGGCGCCTTCTCTGGTCTCAGAGGCCTCCTCAAGGAGGGCAGACGATGTAGCCACGCTGCAAAGAGAACCGTCCCCTGACAGGCTCGACATTGACCTCCCACAATCCCCTGGAGTTAGCATAGTGTCGAAATACGAAGCTGTTGAGGACCTGGTACTATCAGAGGATGAGGGACTTACACCAGATCAGCCCTCTTTTACAGGCCTTTTTCAACCAAGTTTATTTAAGTCCCTATTGTTCAAGGCCACACATTCCGTTTCTTGGGGTAAAGATGATTAGGTGGTACCAGCGACTGCACCAGCTGACACTGATCCCTTATTCCGTGAACATACCACCAAATCTGAGGTTATTCCAGCTGCGTATTTTCGTGTAGACGGTTCTCCGACAATGGTCCAGTCCAGGCACGGGGCCTGTCCCGTTCACCACGGACAAAAGGTTTTTCAATGTGGCTCCGGCGTTAAACGGGGTTTTACAGCCCCCATCAGTGGATCTCCCCGTCATGGCCTTGTACCGTCCGACAGCTGTTCCGGGAGACACGGAGGACATGCTGAAGCCGGAGGACCGACGGACGGATCAGTCCCTACAGAAATCTCACCAGGCTTTGGCCTGGGCAGTTAAGGTGTCAACAACTGCCTCTTTTTTCTCAAGTACGTCTCTTGTCTGGCTCAGACAGTTGCGCGAACGCATCCCTACATCTGACACCAGAGCACTCCAGGATGTGAACAAGCTTCTGGCAGCCACCCAGTTCACAGCCGATGCCACTTTGCATGCTGCCTGCTTTGCCTCTAAGGCCATAGGGTCATCTGTAGTAGTACGGTGCATGATATGGCTCCGCAATTGGCAGGCAGACACCCACCATAAGTGGCATCTGGCTTCAACTCCCTTTAGAGGGAAATTCCTGTTTGGGGAGGCCCTTGACCCCATTTTGATGAGTCCAAGGACAAGAAGAAGGTGTTACCCGTCATGAACAGGAAAACCAGCTTTCGTTCGCTCCCTTTTTATCGCAGGCCTCGCCATACGAGGCCCCCTCCAACACACCTAGGCAGCAAGGTCAGTATGGATACAGACAAAATCAGCCTAGTGATAGGCCATTCAGGGGGAGAGGGTCTCGTCGGCCCTTTCGAGGGGGAGGAGGCCACCCATTCCGGCGCTCAAAGTAGTATGGTAGCCGAACCTCCCATCGGTGGTCGACTTCGCCTCTTCGCCGACCGATGGGAGACCATTACTTTGGATGCCTGGGTCAGGGAGACCATGTCCGAGGGTCTTTCTTTGGAGTTCCTCTCCTTCTCCCCGAGGTTTTTATTAGCAGCCCCATATCCACTCAACCAGCTAAAAGATTGCTAATGAATTCAGCCATTGATCACCTGCTGAATATTCGAGCCATCCAATGGGTCCCTACTGATCAGATTGGGCGGGGTTTTTATTCTATCCTTTTTGAGGTACCCAAAGCCTCAGGGGGTTGGAGGGCAATCCTGGACCTGAAACGACTGAACCGGCACCTGTTGTTCCGGCGGTTCAACATGGAGTCGTTGCAATCGATACTTGGAAGCGTTCGGAGGGGTGACTTCCTCGCCTCTTGATTTAACTGAGGTGTACTTGCACATACCAATTCGGCCTTCCCATAGAAAATTCCTACGCTTTTCATATGCAGGTAATCACTACCAATATAGGGCTCTCCCATTTGGCCTATTTTCGGCTCTCAGAACATTCACCAAAATTTTAGCAGCTCTGATAGCTCATATCAGATCCCTGCCAATTTGCGTCCTCTGTTATCTAGATGACATCCTGATCTTTTCTTCTTGTCATCAGGCAACAGAGGACATCAGAAGGACCTTCAATTGTATGGTTTTTCAGTAGATTGAGATAAGAGTAACCTATTGCCCTCGAACCGTATACTGCACCTTGGGGCAGTCATTGACTCGAACGAAGGGAGAGTTTATTTGTCCCCAGACCGACAATTAGATATTCAGTAGATGGTAGTCAGGATTCAGAAAGAGCACAAAGTGCCCATTGCCCTCATGTCATCCCTGCTGGGCAAGATGGTGTCATCTTTTGGCATCGTTCCTTGGGCCCGCCTTCATTATTGGGAGGTTCAGTGGTTTTTACTGCCTTTTCAGAGAGCGAGGAGGAGCAGATCCAGATCCATGGTCCAGGTTCTGAAGAAGGTACTCTTAACTCTAACCTGGTGGAAGTCCCCGGCCATCTCAAAGGGATGCCTCTTCAGGGATCAACACAGGCTGGAGGTCACCACGGACGCCAGCCTCTCAGGCTGGGGAGCACACATGCAAACCTCCATGGCTCAAGGGAAGTGGAGTCAACTCGAACGACAACACAGTATCAACCTACTGGAGCTCCAGGTGGTTTAACTTGCTCTCAGACACTTCCGACACTTGATAGTGGGATCACACATCAGGATTCTTACAGACAACCTGGCCACCAAGGCCCACATAAACAAACAAGGCGGCACGAAATCACGGACCTTGGTGCGAGTGGCAATGAAACTGGACCTCTGGGCGGAACACCACTTGGTCTCCCTGACTGCCGATCACATTTCGGGCACGTCCAATGTGACAGCAGACTGGCTCAGTCGGGAGGCAGTGGACCACGGCGAATGGCGTCTCCACCGGTCAATTTTTCTTCAGTTGACCCAACAGTTCGGTCACATTGAGGTGGATCTATTCGCAACGCCTCAAAACACGCACCTCCCCAGGTTCTTCTCCAGATACCCGTGCCCGGAGGCGGAGGTCAATGCCCTCAGAATTCCCTGCCCCCCCGGTCGCCTATATGCGTTTCCACCACTTCCACTACTGCCAAAAGTCATCGCAAAGATACTGGTGGAACGGGCGGAGGTCATCATAATCGCACCACACTGGCCTCGCAGAGCCTGGTTTGCCGACCTCAAAACGCTGTCGGTGTCACATCTGTGGAAACTGCCACGGTTCAAGGACTCTCTCACCCAGGGACGATTACAGCACTTGGATCCGGATTGGTTACAACTAACTGTCTGTCACTTGAGAGGCGCATCCTGAGGGACAGTAAGCTCTGCGAGGAGGCCATTGCAGCATTCCAGGCGGCCAGGAGACCATCCACCCAGCGAATCTACTCGGCCACGTGGAAGACCTTCTGTGAATGGTGCTCCAGACGAGACATTTCCCCCCTATCCCCACTGATAGGGGACATCGTAAACTTTCTGCAGGACGGCTTCAGCAGAGGGCTGCTCCCGAACACCCTGCGCAGACAAGTAGCAGCTCTTTCCTCAATACTCTCCTGTGGTACTCACCCGTCATTGGGACAGCACCCCACAATACGGGGATTCTTGAGAGGGGCTACTAACGTATGACCTCCTGTGGTACACAGGTACCCTACCTGGGGCTTGTCAAAGGTTCTTTCCTCGCTCACGGGAGCGCCTTATGAGCCACTTAGGTCAGCCGGTCTCAGACATCTGACACATAAGGTGGTGTTCCTTGTGGCAATTACGTCAGTCAGACGGATTTCGGAGCTCGCAGCCGTGTCAGTGCGTAAGGACTTATGCATATTTCACTCTGACAGGGTCGTTCTCTGCCTCGACCCGGCATTCATCCCGAAAGTGAACACGAAATTTCATCGGGCTCAGGAGCTTACGTTGCCGGACTTCTGTCCAAACCCACAACACAGCCTGGAGAAGCAGTGGCACACCTTAGACGTCTGGCGAGCTCTCCGTATATACATAAAGAGGACGGCCCAGGTACGACGAACGGAGTCTCCTGGTCTCTTTCCTGCCCACCTCTTTGGGCGCTAAGGTTACGTCTACCACGGTGGGCAGATGGCTCTGTAGCACAATTACCAAAGCCTATGAGCTGCACGCTCTCCCTCGACCGCGGGGGGTCACTGCTCACTCGACGCGAAGCGCAGCTACCTTGGCCACCTGGGCGACACAATCATTGTTAGAGGAAATTTTTAAGGCTGCTACGTGGACGTCTCTGTCACCCTTCATCCGTCACTATCGCCTGGACTTGTTTGCTTCAGCGGACGCAGTGTTTGGACGCAGGGTTCTTCAACGAGTAGTAACTACAGTATAGTTTCAACCTATCTCCCCTCCCTGGACTGGCATGCCAAGCTTTGGTATGTCCCATTCTGGAGGCTACCTCCACTACGGAGAAGGGACGTTGGCCTTACCTGATACGCTCCTTCTCATAGGGTTGAGGTAGCCTCCAGCCCCTCCCTTTGTCTTCTTTTCTGTTGCATATTTCTTGAGGGTCTTTGGCTACACATAGAGTATTTCCATTGACTTCGTTTAAAGCTGACCTGCCTAGCAACAGGGGCGGGGTTTTCAGCTAAAGACTCAGTCCAATCAGCAGACAGGATGAAGGTAACCCATTCTGGAGGCTACCTCAACCCTACGAGAAGGAGCCTATCAGGTAAGGC
>JANHFT010005001.1:154717-167341 GCA_032467955.1 Pseudoxenodon macrops
AATAAACATTATTAAAAAAAAAAAAAAAAACACCACCCAACAAGCAAACCGGAAGTGACTTCAATTTGCGTGCTGGGCCGTTTTTCATCCTCCGGGGGTTTCAGTTGAAGCGTCCTGAAGCCTCCGGAGGGTAAAAAATGACCCAACGGACAAACCGGAAGTGATTTCGATTTGCATGCTGGGCCGTTTTAAACCCTCTGGGGCCTTCAGGGAAGCATCCAGAAGCTTTCGGAGGGTGAAAAATGGCCAAAAACCAAGGCCGGAAATCAGCTGGCCAGCGCACTGCAGCTGACAGGGCAGCGCCTCACATGCCCTCAGAAATGGCTCCACATGCCACCTGTGGCACGCGTGCCATAGGTTCACCATCAATGATCTATAGTATACCAATACCAACATTATGAACTGGGGTTTTCAATCTAATGTAAAGTTTTTGTTTCATATTTATATATTTAAATATATACAAGTAGTCTTTGGCTTATGACCACAATTAAGCCCAACATTTCTGTTGCTAAACAAGACAGCTGTTAAGTGAGTTTTGCTCAATTTTATGACTCAACTGTTAAGTTAGTAACCCTGTGAGTTTGGTTTCCCCATTGACTTTGCTTGTCAAAAGATCACAAAAGATGACCATATAACCCCGGGACACTGCTACCTTCATAAATACATGCTAACGGCCAAACATCCAAATTTTGATCACATAATAACAGGGATGCTGCATCATATGAAAAATGGTAATAAGTCACTTTTTTCCAATGCTGTTACAAACTTTAAACAATCATTAAGTGAATTGGTTGTAAATCGAGGACTACCTGCATATTATTTACTTTTCTAAGATTAGCAATAGCCATTATGTTCTTACCATACCATGCAAACATCTATGGAAAATCACAAGCATGTAATGAATGCAAGAGTATCATCAAGTTCATTTTCTCAGCTAGTTAGAGATATACTTTTTTCAGTTAAGAAAGGTAATGCATAATTATTATTAGCACGAATTCATAGCCTTTTCTTGCATAGATTAATCTAATCCTCTTTTCAAATCATCCACATAAATGGCAATATTTCATATTGTGACAACATATTTTGCAACTTATTTATGCACTATATTTTACAACTCCTATAAATAGTATTTAAACTCTTACAAAAGAGCAGAGATAGTTCTCACTTAATGATACTAATTGGGACTGGCAACTCTGCTGGTAAGTGAACTAGTCACTAAGTGGGAAATCAAATGAGTGCAACTGTGCTTTCTAGCTGGAAAGAGACAAGATTATTCAGTTTGGCTTTTATTTTCCTTCTAACCACTCCTAGCCCTTTAGCATTCTCAATTGCATGGTTACTGTCTTGTACACATCAAAAAAATGTGAATGTATCGCAACCTGGGGCTGGTACCAAAGACATGGTATACAAACAGCTTACTCTCTTGAAATTCCCTTTTCTTCAATCTCTCTGCTGGGGGCAGAGAACAAGCAATTTATGTAGGCAACCTCTCCTTCGTCTGAAAAGGTTTGCCTTCTTTTTGCCATTGAGATTGCATTGCTTTTGATGTATACAAGAGTAAACAGCTTACTCTCTTGTAAAGGACAGATTACTTACAGAAATTGCTTGCTCATTTTCTCCCCTCCTCATCTTGAGAGCAGAACAGGAGAAGAACATAGTCAGATACCAGAGATGTTCTGACTATAATGGTGATCTCATGACTGAAAGATGCTGAGATGAATGGGCTATAAAGTTTTTTAAAACACTGTTTTAACTTTAAACAGTCACTGAATGAATGGTAAATAAGGAGTACCTATAATCAGAAGAGAAAAAAAAGACTCTCAGAACAGGAGACAAGATAGGCAATCCTAGGAGGACAGAAGGAATGTAAGTGCCCCTGTAAGAAAAAGAGTCATGATAATTGATGACTTTGCTAATTTATTTCCCAGAGGTTTTAAAGAGATTGAAGTGCCTCATCAATGGGCCCTTTGGCAAACCAATTCTATTTCTAGGGTTTCTCCTAAAATTTATTTCCATAAAGCAGTCCTAAATATAGGAATGAAACATTTAGCACTGATATTTTAGAAAGATTTAGGCACAGCAGGTTGTAATCCCAAAAGGTTTTCAGGTTGTTCACAATTGGTTCGGTCATAAGTGCACTTTTATTTATTTACACACACGAGTTTGATTTGCTTTATTCACGTAAGTAAATAAGGCAGGGGTGGGTTCCTACCAGTTCGGACCAGTTCTATAGAACCATTAGTAACTTGGTGGCCTGGGTCGCTGGAACCGGCAGTGACCCAGGCCTACCACGCCCCGAGCTGGTTCTCCACCATCTTGCTTTTTGCTCTTTTTTAATATTGTGCATGCATGTAAGCGCATGAAGCATGTGTGCATGGTATGCGAAGCGCACCCATGGCGCATCCCTGAGCAAAACCGGCAGTAGCAGAATCCGGAACCCACCCCTGAAATAAAGGTGAAAGTAAAAGGAAAGAGTGGTAGAGAGAGAGAGAGAACAAATTTGCTTATTATGAAGTCTTCTCTGGAGACTATAGCAAGCTATTAGCCCTCTCAGTAAACCAAATAGAAAACACAACCGGATGATCTAATTCTACATTGACAGAATCTTACAAGTCTGAAAGTACAGATCTCCTACCATCGCCTGATCAATTAGAGCAGATCGTTCGTAAGTTTCTTTTTCTGACTGCTAAGCAACTGCAGGTTCCTTCTCTTGTCTGACTGTTCCCTAGACAGCATCTTTTCCCCTGTGTCTCAAGATCATTCCCACATACCATTACATAAGCCAAGCATCCATCCACTTTCCTTCTTTTCACTTAACTGAGCTGCTTCCTATTTATGGCCAATTCTAACCTACACTCTAGCTTTACAATGTTTATAACAAAACAAAAGAGCAGGCTGGCAGCTGAGTCCTGGTTCATAAAAATCCCCATCAATACAACTGCTAATATTACATAGCATGAGAAATTTAAAGTTTTTCAGCCAATCACAAAGTCTCATGGAATCCCAGAGTTTTGTTGTTGAGAAAAACTAGAATTGAGTACCGAACTTACACAACAGACACTTAACCTAAGCAAATTTCAGTATGTTACACATAACTCCTAGTTGGTGCTATGGAAACAACATGTTTGCTTGCAAGACAGATTCTAGTTTAGAGATCCTAGATTGTACAGAATATTGTAAGCATGCTGTGACTATAACTGAAGTCAAATTACACACTAGTGGCATATTGACCACAATTAGCAAAAGACACAAATGATCAGATGTTTTGACTAGGAGACAGATTATTGTTAGTGTCAAGAGTGAACTATGGCAAAATGGACATTGAAGAAAAGGAAAGACGGGAAAGAAAGTAGGGCTGAAGGGAGAGAAAGTTTTCTTTGTTACATATTAGCATTTTATAGTTGACATATTGTTTTCCTTTTAGTTTACAATTTCTAAAGTAATTCTTCAAGTTATCCACAGCATCTTCAGAATATGGAGTATTATAGTATCAGACTCAAAAGCTGTATATGACAGAAAAAAATGCAGGAAACATTGCAAATTCACTTAAAATAAAAAAAATAAAGACTAAAGTATAAAAATACTGGTAGAAAACTAGTGGTTCATTTTAAGGAATTAATGTTTGTTGAAATTAACTGAAAATAGTTGTTAACAAGATTAGGCTTCTGTCCATTTTGTTATAAGGAAATGATGTTTGCTTATGCCAGAAGAAACAAAGGTGGAATGCAGTAGGAAATGGGTTATTTAAGAATTCGACATGGTAAATATGGGGTATAGGGAACTGATGAATATGTAATGAATTAATATGGGTTTAATATAAAAGCTAGTGATCAGCAGAAAGAATTCAGGTACTTTGATCATATAGATAGAACAAATGAAAATCAAATTACAAGTAGTCCTCAACTTACAACCAGTTACTTATCAACCACTCAAAGATACAACCTGGAACTTACAACCTGGATCCAAAATTCTGATGGTCACACAGTCCTTGCAATTTCATGACCACACTTCAGGCACTCAGCAACTTGGCCGAATTTACAGCTATTTGCAGTATTCTATATGATATATGACCATGTTTTACAAAGGTTTTGCCAAAAACTGGCATTTCTGGTGTTCAACAAAACTGAATCTATAGTAAATAGGTTTGCATTTATGACCACTGTGTTTGCTTAATATTTGCACTTACAACTGCTGAATTCACTTAATGACTGCTGCAAAAAGTCTTAAAATCAGTTTTACAACCATTACGATTTATGACTATAATGGGCAGACTCCATTATGGTCATAACTCAAGAACTGTACAGATTAAAATACATGAAGGAGTGAATGGATTGAAAAGTAGAAATTCAAAATACATATAGGTGGATAAAGTGTATAAGATTCTCAGAAAGAAAGATGAAAGAAAACCCATGATTTGAGATGTATGTACTGCTTCTGCTGCCTTCACCCACCGCTTCTGCGGCCTGTTCCCAAACCTATCTGCTGCTTGTGCAAATGGAGCTGCATATGTGCATGCTCACCTGCTGCTCGCACAAGTGGCGCTGAGTCTGCACATGCTCGCCCATTTCCATGATCTGGTTCCAAACCTACCCACTGCTTGCATAAATTGAGCTTTGTGTGTGTCCACTTGCCCGCTGCTCACACATGGAGCTGCACATGCTCACCTGCCGCTTCTGCTACCCGGTTCCAAATGGGCTGCAGCCAGGTAGTGGGCTATGGCCTAGGGGTTGAGGAACCCTGATGTATCTTGCTACCTATGGATTGGAAAATATACTTTTTCTTAAACTAGAATCAGAAATATGGAATTTTAAATTTTGTTTCACATTGAAATATTTAATCAGGGAAAAAATGGGTTAAAACTCACTTAACAACAGTCTTGCTTAGCAACATAAATGGTGGTAAGTCGAGGACTACCATTAAAGTGTTCCAATGGTCACAGTTTGAATTATTAGATCATCCAGCAAGAACAAAACAGTCTAAATCAGTGATGGCGAACCTTTTTCTTATGTGCCAAAAATGGCAGCATGCGCAAATGCTGGCACACAACCCCCATGCACGCCGCACTGTGCATGCACGTATCCCTCCGTGTGCCCCCCCCCATTGGGCTGTTTTTGCCCTTCGGAGGTTTCAGGAGGCTTCCCTGAATCCTCTGGAGGGTGAAAAACGCCCAATGGGCAAACCGGAAGTCCATTCCTGAACTTTCAGTTTGCCCGTTGGACCATTTTTTGCCCTCTGGAGGCTTCCCTGAAAGTTCCTGAAGCCTGGAGCTCTCAGAAATGACTCCACGTGCCACCTGTGGCACACGTGCCATAGGTTCACCATCACTGGTCTAAGTGATCAGCTCTTACATCATCAATGCCAAAATATTCTTAAATTTATAATTCATCTTGTCTGAACCAAAAATGAATAGCTTTCCTTATTAAAATGGAAAAAGTAAAAAGTTATTTTCTTCCTTTTCTAACATGTTTATTTTTTTTAAAAGAACCTTTTAAAGTAACTTAGAATCACAAACTGTGAATAGGCAGCCTTATGAATCTTAAATAAATAAGCAGTTAATTTCTCCCAAAAACATTTCCCACGGCAGACAAAACATTCCAAAATGTGAGCTAGAGTTAGGTTTAACTTGTGATTAGAACTATGCCAAACCACATTTCCAGCTAGCTTAGGGAAGTCTAACAACAATTCAGGAATGCAAAAGCAAACAAGCTATATTGGATTTTGATATAAGAAAATTAGCTGCCTTTCCAAACATCATTATTCAAACCAGTTAAAATATGACAGCAATAAAATCATCATTTTTAAAACCAATGCAAATCACAGTATGATCCATAAATTACTATGTATTAATTTTAATGAGAGCTTTAAGCATATTGCTCTTCATTTAGATCATTTTTTTCAAGTATTTTACTATGTTAATTGTTTTCCAACCAGAGTTAGGCATATAATATGGGAAACCATATAAATTAAATAATATTTAATATGGCATATTGAAATCAAAGGAGATCATATTTTTGTGACCAATAGAATGTCTGCTCAGAAATATATCTCACTGATTTCAATGTAATTTATTTCTAGGTATGTATAAGATTGCCTTATCTATACTACCATAATGTCTTAGTAACATCTTTTAAAAATCTCAAACCTATTATCTTGGAAGCAGCAGCTGAGTATGCATAGCAAGAGATTTAATGAGAAACTTTGATCTGAGTATTAAGAACATGGCTGAAGTCCATTATTTGTTTACATTCTTGACTCACTGGTATGGAACAAATCATATGCACTGCTATTTCCAAATCATCTGCTTTTAAAAATGGAGATTTCAACAAAACGCTTTTTAATTAGTTTAACTATTAAACTTAATCAAGATTTTTTGATAATGAATATTAATACTGCTTTATCCTTTCACTTCAGCAACATCAATTCAGTTTAAAGAAATATTTTTCCAGGTACATTTAATTAAAAAGACAATGCTCTATCTTGTTATCCTACTTGCGTTCACATTTGTTGGAGATAGCATCCTTTGTGAACAGAAACAAACAAAGCTACTAAGCCTTTTGACCACCACTAATAAGCCTATCCCTTACATGTTTTTTCTTTTATAATAAAATATAGGTATTTTTCATTTAAATAATGCTAATCAAGTACTAAAGAAAGAAAAGGATTTTAATTCAAGGAAAACAAAATACTTTAAGTAAAAACCTTTACTAGGACCTGCAATTTTTGGGAAACTTGGCTTAAAACAGCAAAGATTATGCCTATTGCTCTTTTTCCAAGACAAGATATATAATGAGAAATCATTAAAGTAGAATAAAAACTCATCAACCAATTATGTCAATGCAGGCATATATTAAGGAAAGGCTAAACTGATTCAATTTTCTTGAGTCTTGACACAATCAACCCAAGGAATAACTTAAAGCTTTTGGAATTACCAAGGTGCAATCAGAGGCGCAATGCACATGTTCTTTGAGGTTTCTTCACAATTATTTTATCAAGCCAGCTTTCCTTAGAGCTACCGATTATATTAACCCAACCCCAGAAAAATTTCAAAAATCCCTTGCTGTATGCAGTGTTGCTGGGTGTACGGTCGTAATTCCTTTAGCAAAAAAAAAAACAGGTTAGGACTTAATAGCTTTACAAGGCCAATTCGCCAAACATAGGGCTTCCAGTAGGTCAGGGAAAAGAAATAAGGCAGGATTAAGGGCAGGACGCACCGAAATAGACTCTGGGCAAGGCAGCAATAGAAATAGCTGCATCCAGGAATCCTGAGAGACAGAAACTAACTTGGTCTCCCTCGTTCATGCCAGACACCCAGGAAGCAGCCTTTTAAAAAAAACAAAACGTGAGTCCCACATACCTGGCGATCACTGCCAGGATTAAACACTTGGAGATATATATATATTATAAGAGAAGCTAACTTAGAAAAGCAGATTAAATATACCTGATGATGGTAAATGTGATTTTACCGAAACGTTGAAGGATTTAGTTTGCTTGATGCTAATCTCTTAGCAGTATCCAGGAAGCTAACTTCTCCTAAGATGGGGGGAAAAATAGTCCCCTTGATTTATGAACTGTAGCAAACTGTGTGGAAAATTGATCAACAGTAAGCTTGCTATAGGTCTCATGGCTTTGCAAGATATATTATCGCACTCTGAGATGATCTTGTATTACAAAAAGATCTCTTCCTTCTCTCTCCTCTCTCTCCCTCCCAGCCATCTTTGCCTTGGCTTTTTTTTTTAATTTTTTTTTTTCATAAATAACTTTTTTCCTACTTCAGCAATAAATTTTCTCAAGTCTAGTTAAAAAGAAATACAGTCTGAGATCTGGGGAAGTGCTTCCTGAAAGTAATACAAAAAGAAGCAAATCATCCTGAGAAAAGCTGCTCGCCTGGGGCCACCCTGGGCTATTTTAATCCATCATAATGTGTTGATTATTCAATTCTGCTACATAGAGTGAAGAAGATCTTGGCTGATGTGGAGGGTGGAGATGGCATCTGCAGTAAGCAAGAACCAGTCTTAATGAGACAATTACAGCCATTTTTTTTTTCTGAGGGGGGAGATGCTGGGTTGCTTTTCTCTGAATCCACAGTGACCACAAGCTCACGTTTCTAACCCAACGCAGTTTGCTGCATGTACGTGTCATGTAGAGGTATCTTCTGAGAGCCGATGCAACATAAGTACACACATACAGGCAAATCTGACGAGCGATTTCCTTTTCTGTACAAAGCTGATTAAAAAGAGTAAGAAATAGTAAACAAAAGCAATCAAAAGTAGGAAACCAGAATAAAAGAATTGCCGTTAAACCTAGCAGAGCAATAGCACTTTGACTTATATACCGCTTCATAGTACTTTGCAGCCTTCTCTAAGCAATTTTACAGAGTCAGCATATTGCTCCCTCACAACAATCTGGGTCCTCATTTTACCGATCTCAGAAGGATGGAAGGCTGAGTCAACCTTGAGCCAGTCAGGATCAAACTGCTGGCAGTGGACAGAGTTATCCTGTAATACTGCATTCTAACCACTGAGCCACCGCGGCTCCTGCCTGTACCAGTATCTTTCACTATACTTCTTAATGTTTTTCTATTCCTTCAAACCATTGTTTCCACCATATCCATACGCCACTTCCTATATAGCCTTTTGTTTTTTAGCTGCCTACTGCTCTCTTTTTGAGGAACTCACCACCTCCATCCAACTACAATTGTTTTGGCCTTTCTGTTTCTATCAATGCATTCTCATTTGATTGAAACATTCTTCTTCTTCCCGTATGACCAAGCCACCTCAACATATTACTATCTTACTGTTATTCACTTTCAAATTCAATCCACATCCAATCATATATTTGTCAATCATCCTTTGTTTAATCCCCTCTTCTTGTTTCACTGCATATGCTTTTTAAGTACCGTGTTTTCCCCAAAATAAGACAGCGTCTTATTTTCTTTTGACCCCTGAAACAATTGCTTGGCCTTATTTTCAGGGAGGTCTTATTATTTTTGAGGTGCAGGAGCTGGTGAGCATGGTCACCTCATGGCTGCTTCTGTGTTTTGGGAGGGCTTATTTTGGGGGGAGGGCTTATTTTAGCGTATGCACTCAAAAGCCTGATTGGGCTTATTATCTGGGGAGGGCTTATTTTCAGGGAAACAGGGTAATACTTTCCTCTTTCGACTTATTTAATATACTTTTTCTGGTATGCCCACTTTCATTTCCCTGTAACAAAGTGGGCAGAAAAATGCTGTTAGGAAGAGCCATTTAGCTTCTTATAACTTTCATTCCTCAAAACAGGCCACATACTACTTACCACCTTTGTAACAGCATTTCCAAATCTCATTTTCTCCATCTATGTTCCTGTCTTTAGTAAATATTTTACCAAGGTAGAAAAATTCATTCACCTTCTGTTTTTGCCATTTATGCATAAGTTGAAATTGTTCACTCCATTTTTCTTGCCAAAAAAGCACAGTATTGTTTTTTTCAGTGCCATATCTTGTTACATCATTTAATTGACCATGCATTGCAAACCATTTGGATTCTCCTGTGGAACACTGTGGAATCACCAGGTGCAAAGTACAAACATACTCATATCCATAATCCATCCACCTTTAACATCACCACATGTGCCATAAATACTAGCAAATCAAGTTTTCATGACCTATCTTTGTTTTATTCCTCACTCAGCTGAACTATTCATTTAGCTTTAGGAACTGCAGTGGTGCAATAGTGGTTAGAATGCAGTATTGCAGACTAATTCTGCTGACTGCCAACTGCCAGCAATTTGGCAGTTTGAGTCTCACCAGCTGAAGGTTGACTCATCCTTCCATCCTTCCGAGGTCAGTAAAAGGAGGACCCAGATTGTTGGGAGCAATGTGCTGATTCTGTAAGATGCTTAGAGAGGGCTGTAAAGCGGCATATAAGAGTTATTGCTATATAAGTGGTAAATAAGAGTTATTGCTATTGCTATTTACATTTATTCTTATGTAAGCTTTATTTCCAGGTATGCTACTTTTACTGCATTTAGAAACCAACATTCACATCTATATTCATGGGTAACATAAGACACCAGGCGAGAAACCAGACAACTGTGAATTCTAGCGCTGCCTTAGACATGAAAGCCAGCTGGGTGATTTTGGGCCAGTCATTCTCTATCAACCCCATTCACCTCACAGGACTGTTGTTGTGGGAAAATAGGAAGAGGAAGGTGTGTTGGATATGTTTGCCACCTTGAGTTGTTTATTAAAAATAATAAAAATGGGGAATAAATAAATAAAATACAAATCTGTTCATTTTATTTTATGTTTTGCCTATATCAGAGAACATAGCCAGAGGAAGGGCTGTACTTCCTAAATTTTGGCTGATATCAACTATTGTACCTTTTCAGCCAGAATTCTGCCAAACACTTTCTCAGGCACACCTAATAATCTAATCCTCTGCAGTGTTTGTCTTCATCCTTCCTATCTTTTCCTTTTGCTGGAGGGGCTATAACAACATTGTCTCAATCATCAGGCACAGATGCAATTTTTGCACATGTATTAAACAATTGCAGAACCACTCTTTGTGCAAACTACACTTATAATTTAATATTTCTGCAGATACTTCGTTTACACCAATGCCTTACTTTTATCAACATCTATTGTTTGATTTTTGTCGGTTCTTTCTTAGTTCTTAATTCTTTATGGTATTCATTTGAGTTACACACTTTGATCAGAGGTGGGTTCCTACCAGTTCGGACCGGTTCTACTGAGTAAGTAGTAGGCCGCTGGTGACGTCACAGAGCCGGTTCTGCTCCGTGGGTGCCGCTATCTTTTTTTTATTTTCTTTTGGGGGAAAGGGTTTTTTGCATTTTTTTTCCTACTGCACATGCACAGAAGCCACGTTTCCGGCACTGCGCATGCGTTGCCATCTTGTTTTCGGCCTTTTTTGGAGGGGATTTTTCAGGGTTTTTTCCTACTGCGTATGCGCATGCCCACGTGAACCGGCACCGAGATAAGTTAGAACCCACCCCTGCCTTTGATATACCACTAATATGGTAGATAGATAGATAAATAATGATGAGAGCGAGAGAGTGATAGAGATAGATTAGATTAAGTACTCATTCCTCCATTTCCTCACTTCATTTTCATCCTATATCATATTTGTTTTTAATTCCATTCAGTCTGCCAGATGTACCTTGTTTAGCTATTTTCTCTTTTTAACAGAACAATTTGTAGTCCGATCAAAACTAATGAGCAATTTCTCTGCCTTTTAAATTTTTAATTGTTTTCTCTCTTATGCAATATGGTTTTCTTATCCTCATTTTATGAAGCCTATTCTTTTATAGACATTTCCCTCATCTGCAGCATTTTTCACCTCATGATTTTGCCAAGCACCCATTTTCCTAAGCATAACTCTGCACATCTCAGTAATTTTTCCCCTTGTTCAAAACATATGCTGCATCTTTTTCCTAAAGTACACATCATATGTTAGGAAAGTAATTATTTTCTATTTCTTTCTACAATTCTGCAATCATTCTTCCTTCCTTCCTTCCTTCCTTCCTTCCTTCCTTCCTTCTTTCTTTCTTTCTTTCTTTCTTTCCTTCCTTCCTTCCTTCCTTCCTTCCTTCCTTCTTCAAGCACTACAAAAAAGATAAGTCAGGAACATGCCTATTGCCCAAGAGCTTGCTTATGTTTGCAATGCCATCAAAAGGTTACATACATACACACATTGAACCAGACTGGTTCCTGAAACCTAGTAATTTACCTGTCTTATCAGGAGGTGTGTTTTTTTTTCATTGCATGTTTGTGAATCCCACATGCTACAACAACAGAGAAATGTGTAGTCCGATAGCAAAGACTTATCACTGCAGGTGTATTTTTCTTGGGAAGAACATTTCCTAGAGAAACAAAAGGTTTTCTTTGTTAAGTTTTCTTTGGCAAGCGGGGATGCTGTCCTAGGGGAAGACTTTATTTAGAAACATTTTCCAACCTCTCCGTTAGCTCAGAGACTTCTTGGGGGAAAAAAAAGAAAAAAAAAGACCTTTGGAGGTTAAAAGTCCATAATGGTGTGTGCCTGTGTTATTAAAATAAGAGAATTTCTTCAATTACCGAGGTCACTCAGTGGATCTGATAAACTGAAATTAATACACACAAATATATTTGGAGAACCTTCTGATATAGTTTGTCTTTCTCTCTGTGCTTACTGTTTTGTTATTGTGGACAGAACAGGCCAATAGTTCAAAAAAAAAGAAAAAAAAGAAAAGATAATAGTTTTAACCTGTATAACTCCAAATGGCAACCAGCTGTAACTCTCCCCACCTAATTTCTGTTTATTTTCCTCTGGAATCCATTATAATCCGAAAATGAGATTCCCCAAAGGGCTGTAAATTGACCATTAAACTTCACAGCTTCTATGTATCTCTGAAAAGAAGATAAACAGGGTTAATCCCATCCTATTCTACAGGTTATCCAGGCCGGTCCAGAAGTGTGCAAATCAGAGGTGGCATTCAGCTGGTTCAGACTGGTTTGGGTAAACTCGTAGCAATGACTGCGGGTGGGCCAGAGGTGGGATTCAGCAGGTTCTGACAGGTTCTGGAGAACCGGTAGCAGAAATTTTGAGTAGTTCGGAGAACCGGTAAATGCCACCTCTGACTGGCCCCGCCCCC
>JANHFT010005001.1:167441-179104 GCA_032467955.1 Pseudoxenodon macrops
CTGGCAGTTAACAGAAGTAGCCTGCAGTACTGCACTGAGCCACCGTGGCTCTTCTCCATTTTGTGTCTTCTTGTGGGTCTATTTACTTTTGTGGAAAATAGGGTTTCAGTCAATTCCAATAGATATTTCCCTACATTTTTTTTTTCTCAGTAGGAAAATCCCTATCAGTAATCTCAGTACATCAAATACATCACAGTACAACTTTCCCAAAAAAATGAATTACAACTGGACCATGCCCTTATAACCATTACACGATAACCATGATCATGTGATCAAAATTTGGGTGCTTGGCAACTGGAAATCCTGGTCCCATTTGTGGTTGTAAGTTGAGGACCAACAACGTCATGCTAAAAATCCTTCAGATATTTCTTTTCTATCAGTGCACGGACATCAACAGGGATGTCCAGAGCAAAACAATCTGAATCTTTGTTCAGATTATTCGGCATAATCTGGTCAGATCATCGCAGCTACCAACTGATGGGTGTCTGCAGTTTGGCAAAGAGAAGACTGGAGCAATTACGGTATTCCCTCGTGGCCTGATCTAAGAGTGATATCAAGCCATACATAATTCAAACCTAGCTTTTCAAATTACCCTTGTCCCAGCATCCCATTTATCTTGAGCAATAAAAACAGCAGTACATCTTGAACGAGGTTTATGGGTTGCATTTGGAAGTCAGTTTTATTCTTCATTTGGAAAAAAAAAAAACGAGTAGAAATACAGTCCAAAGGAAACAAATTCTGCAATCGAGAAAATAAATAGTTGCAATTTATTTATTTATTTATTTTAGGAAAAGGCTATATAGAGGCTAGGTTATCAGTTATACCAGCTGCATTTCCTGCTGAGAGTAAGAATAACACTGTTGCATTTTGTATACACATCAGACATTTATTATTATTATTTATTTTCACCAAGCGTATATTAGAAAACAGATACAAGTATAAACAAGATTATGAATACATGAGATGGATTCCTGAGAAAAGGGAACAATAGGACAAGGACATATTGCCAAGCGTTCCCTAAATGTCATGTTATTCTATACAAGCTAAAATTGTGAGTCTGTGTGACTGCTTACATCTTACCAAAAAAAGGAAGTATATGCAATAGACAGATTTAGACCCAGGATGTTTTCAGTACTATGTTGAAAAGGTTTCTGCCTGCCTTGATGGGCTGCAGGTGTAGACAGTGTATCTGGAGAAATGTTAAAATATGGATGTAATTTGCCTTATTTGACGTGCATGTGAAAACGGCATCTAAGCTGATGGTTTAAAAAGGCTGTTATTCTGTGCAAATGAATGATTTTAAAATAAATAAATAAATCCAAGATTAGTATCTTAACTTTAAGTTTCAGAGAACCATGAAGGCCTCCATAAAATCCCATGACTTTTAGAAGATCTTTACAAATGATGACATATTATTACAATTATGTTTTATAATTCCGATTTATTTTATTTGCCAGAAAGGGACAGCTCACGATTCAATTGTTTAAAATAATTAAAAAAATTTTTTTTTAACTTTTGTCATTCACATTGCATTTTGTCCTTCCTTTGGCATCCTTGCTTTAATGATTCTATTTCACAATTTCTTTAAAATTAGTGTAACTCTTGTCCAGTGGCAAGTTGGCCACAACAAGTTGGTCGCAGCGAGTTTCCTATTCACTCAGAAGTGAGTTCTGAATCTTTTTACTGCCGGTTCGCTCAGTGCTGCATTTTGAGCGTGCATGCGTGGCAGGCAAAAAATAGCTTTTGCGCATGCAGAATCCAAAATGGCGGTGCCAACGGAGCCATCAAGGGAACCGGCTCTGTGACATCATCGCGGAGTTACTACCTGCTCTGTAGAACCAGATAGAATAGGTAGGAACCCACCTCTGACCAGGGATGTCAAACTGAAGGACCGGAAGCCAGATCATGCCTGTGGGATGCTTAGATCTAACCTACGGGGCCACCCAGGAAACAGGGAGGGACTGACCCATGGTGCCTCTGCCAGTGAAAACAGGCTTCCGAGCTCCATTTCCAGCTGCGATGGCCTCCTGCAATCCTCTGTCAGCAAAAGCGGAGCTCGGGAGGTTCGGTGGTAGAGTGATCAGGATGCCACAGGTGCCCCCAACATGAGTGACATCGAAGAGGCCATGCCCATCCCTCGAGGTCAAACACAACCCTGATGCGGCCCTTAATGCAATCGAGTTTGACACCCTTTTATTGCTGTGTCTAAAATTTTAATTAATTGTAACCTGCCCAGAATGTTTTTAATTGAGTGGGACATAAAAAGTCTTAACTGTCACTCTTAGTATTGGGGATTCATTTGTCAGTAAGGGCGGGTTTCCAAATGGCTGGTAGGTGGGAAGCATCATCCCTTTTATTCATGCTGTGTGGACGTTTTTCTATCTCTATGGCTTCTCTAATTATTCTGTTGTTAAAGTGTTCAGTTTTGGCGATAGTTCTGGTCTTTTTAAAATCAATATCATGTCCTGTGGTTTTAATGTGTTGGACTAGGGAAGAAGTTGGTTCCTCTTTTTTGACTGAGTTTTTGTTTTCTTCTATGCGTGCACTTATTCTTCTGTTGGTTTGTCCAATGTATGTGTTGGGGCAGGTAGTGCATGAGATTTAATATACTCCTTGATTTTCTGTGAATATCTCTGTATGTGTGTGTGTGTGTGTGTGTGTGTATCTCTGTGTGTGTCTGTATCTTCTTGGCTAGCATTGAATAAAAGCTTTTGTGTGGGTTTTGGCATCTGTTGCTGGCTGAATTCAGGTGCTGGACAATCTAAATAAAAATACTGCTGTAATTCTGTGCAGGTTTTGGCATGCATTGTAATTGTATCAAGTAAATAAACTTAGCTCTCTTTCCGTCCTTAAAAAAAAGGTACTAAACCTGGAATCAAGCATTTAACCATTTCATTCACAGGGACCATCCAATAGTAATTACGGCATTTTCAGGAAACATTGTCAAGACTTGGTGTTTGTAATCCTTACAGCATCCGAGAGTAATTATTTCCTAGTGGCTGTGGATAGGCAGCTGTGCAAAGTGACAAACTGTTCTTCCGGTGCTCTTCGGGGATCCAGCACACCTGTTTCCTGCTTCTGCAAAGACTCCAGTTTAGTTTGGAACATCCTGTTGAAAAGCATCACTCACTGAGTTTCTCCCTGGTGTGTCCAAATGCCGTAGCGTTTGTGCCACTTCAATGATGGTTGATTTTCCTGGATTGCTCATTGTCCTTCTAATATGTGTGGACTTCAAACTGGATGGCCTTTAAACAAGCCACAAATGACCTTCAATGTGATCATTATAACGCAAGTCCTGCTGGCTTGACCAGAGGGAGACTGCCTTTAGTCTCCCTGGTTGTTCCCGAATACTGGCAGCATTTTAGCAAAAATATCAGATATGTTAAACTATAGGGAGGAGGAAGAGGCATAAGGGAATATTCATACACAAGAATTAGTTTGATGTGTTTTGCATACCGCCTATTTTTAGTCTAAAGTTTATTTAGCTAATGTATTTAGCCACCCATCTCACCAAAAGTGACTGAGTAGAGTCCAACAAAGCTAAAACAATGAATAAATAGATAAAATCATATTATTATACAAATATTTATATTATAAAAAGCAGGCAAGTTCTCAGGTGAACTACAGTCATACACATATCAGTCTATAACTCAGTGCAGAAGTCAAAGCAAAGCCAGCTTGAGTAAGGCTACCAAATCTGATGTGGAAAGTGCTAGATATCTACTACATGTCAGGAAAGAGATGCAGAGCACATTGCTGCCATCTAGTGGTCATTCAGATTTTTGTAATCCAAAATATGATTGCCCTAACACGGGTGTCAGCAACCTACGGCTCTTTGGGCCCTGTGCTGTAGCTCCCTGCCGGGTGATCCCACCACTGGCTGGTCCCGCTCCTTACCCTCCCTTCCCAGTCACTCCTCGCCTGGCCTGAGAAAGTAAGGGTGACAGCAAGGAATGGAGAAGCGGCCAGGGCAGAAACATAGAGAGATACAGAGAGAGTGGGGGAGAGAGAGAGAGATAGGGGAGGGAGGAAGGGAGGAGAGAGAAATGTAAAAAGGGCTTTGTGGTTCCCGAGAACAACTGGTTCTCTGCTCTAATGACCAACTGGGTAGGTGTGGCTACGGGGGGTGTCATGTGACTGGTGGAAGTGAGTGACATCGAGTTGGCCACACCCACCCAGATTTTGTGGCTCCCAGTGTTTTCTTTTCTGTGGGAAACAGGTCCAAATGGCTCTTTGAGTGTTTAAGGTTGCAGTCCCCTGCCCTAACACAACACTTGAACCCATGTAAAGCTGGCTATTTGTCACACCTTCTACAAGTAGTGGAAACTCTGCCTGTCTGGTGCCATTTGGTATTCATATTATTCCAGATCGAATTGTGTATTCCTAAATTGGGGTCATATAATTCAGGTGGCAGTTAGAGTAGATATGCCAATGAAGTTTATTGGGAATTGGCCCGAAACACCAATAATGCACTTTGAACTCAATTTAATGTCCTCAATATACTTTAAAAGCATTTTTCCTTCTAGGGCTTCTAGGTCTAACTGGCTGCCCACAGTCTGGATGTGCCACGCACAGGCCACGGCCACCCCAGCTCTGTGAAGGAGAAAAACATTGCGATACATCATGATGACAACCTCAATTGAGCGAGTCCAGAGGTATTTCATGAGAAGAGTATGCCACTCCTCTGCTCACAACAGAATACCTTATGCTACCAGGCTTGAAATTTGGCTTTAGACAATTTAGAACTATGCCGCCTTCGGTCTGACCTAAACGTAGTACACAGAATTATCCATTACAATGTCCTACCTGTCAATGACTACTTCAGCTTCGACCACAATAAGACACGTATTATTGTAGATACAATAATAGATACAAACTTAAGGTAAACTGCTCTAAACATGATAGCAGAAAATACGACTTCAGCAACAGAGTAGTCAATGCCTGGAATGCACTACGTGACTCTGGTCACTTCCCCAAACCCCCAAAACTTTAACCTTAGACTGTCTACTTTTGACCTCACCCCATTCCTAAGAGGTCTGTAAGGGGCGTGCATAAGCACACCAGTGTGCCTACCGTCCCCATTTATTCGTATCCTCCTCCTGTACTATCTTATACGTGTTTGACAAATAAAAATAAGTAAGTAAGTAAATAAATAAATAAATAAATAATCAAGCATCATCTTTCTCAAAGAAGGCCCTTGAAGGAGTAAAGGGAAAATGTAAGTTTATATTTTTTTGAGAAAAAAGACAAACCTGGAAAATTGAGCAAATCTAAAAGAAGCTCATAAGGATTTAAAAAATCCAATTCTTTATATCTTTACTTTGAAGGAACATTTGATAGCAAAACCAAGAAAAAGTTTACAAAAAATGTTTATTTGAGCAAAATATCTAAAAAGCATAAAAAAGCTATGAAGTTATAAGTAAGCATCAAAGAGGTTTTATGTAATAAGTCTGCACTAAGTGGTATCATTTCTACAGGAAAAGTATGGTAAATGGCAAAATGGACAAAGGTGAGTGTCTGAAAAATCTAAAGAACAACTTTCTGTATTAAACAACTGCCCTTTATAGTAATTGACATAGGGTCATTGTAGTTTAAACAAATAATTAAAAACTAACACAATTAGGAAGGAAAATATTTTTAATATTTTTATTTTTATTCTCTCTAGCCATTTGTTTCTACTAAAATAGCCCAAAGAAGATGTGTCATCTGTGAATGTGGCAATGGAGAAAATGTGTTGTCCTTCCAGTATTCATGCACATTTGTTTCAGCATATTCTTTCAGTAAGCTAAAGAGGAAGTATCGGTCTATAACTCTCCTGCAACTGATTATGATGTAATAATTCACTTAACTGTAGAATTTTTCATAATGACACATCATTATCACATCTGGGTTTTTTAAAGTACAGTCTGGAAAATGCCTGCAGCAAATACAATTTCTGTTTCATAGATGATTCATCCTGTTGCCTCTTTGAAGAATATTTTTTGCATTAGGTTCAGGATGGTTAATTTCGGATGGTGTGAATTTTATGAAATTATTTAATATAATTGACATTAAATCACGAATCAAAAAACATGACTTTCCCACAAAAAGTTAGGATGCGTATGATTCTGAGTTCAGTTTTCTTGGCAATAATATGTAAATAGTCTGCTATTATTTTTTTCTAGCTTAAAAAAAACCATTACATTACAGTCTAATATACAGTGCTGGTAGACTTCCTGGAAATCTCCCATTCTAGATTTGACCTTGTCTAACTTTCAAGTTTTGATAAGATCAGCCTACTATCTGTGCTATTTTGGGGAGGGAATACTTGTCAGAAAAACTCCACAAGATGTGAAAAAACTGGATGGCAAAGAAGGGGTAAATGGAGTACATGCATCCCTCAGCTTCCAGCTGCCCACTGAATTAAACTTCATCAGGAAAATGCTTGCTCAGTAACCTGAGGGCCAAGGCTTTGTAGTTTCTGACATTAATAAAAAAATAGGACCATTTCCTCTCTCACTAAATGCTTTCATCAGTTCAAGATGAAATTGGTCCTTAGTACTTTGGCAGCAAAAGAACAGCCAGTAAGGAAAATGAAAAATTGGCTGATATTTTCATTCCAGCTTCTGGGGTTCCAATTACTGGCACTCCTATTCATATTTCAACTGTTGCTGCTACTACTCCGTATCACTCCTCGATTTTTCTCAGTGGAAGCAAATCTATATCTTCTGTTTGTTTTCATTGCAACTGTTCTTGTATACTTGCAAATATAGGTAGTTTTCACCACCGCAATTGAGTCCAAAATTTAACAACTGTTGCCACTGTTGTTAAATGAATCACTGCACTTAGTAACTGCAATGTTAGTAATATGGTTATTAAGTGAATCTGACTTCCCTGTTGACTTTGCTTGTTAGAAGGTGGCAGAAGTGGTCACATGACCCTAGGACAGTGCAACCAGCGTAAATATGACAGCCATTTGCCAATCATCTGAATTTTGATTATTGACCATGGGAATGCCGCAACGGTCGTAAATGTGAAAAAGAGTCATAAGTCACTTTGTTCAGTGCCATTGTAACTTTGAACTGTCACTAAACAGACTGTTGTAAGTCAAGGACTCTGTAAAGCTATTTAAAAAAAATATTACAATGATCTTTCTTCCAAGTGATGTCAGTGCTGGAACTTCTTCACACTGAAACTCATGAAATTCCATGAGAAATATAGGAGTAGTTTTTTGGGGGGGAAATAGGATACATAATAGAAATGGAAAGTCAGTGGCTGAATCATAGAATGGTTTAATTATTTATAGTCTCCTTTGTTCTAGAAACAAATATAGCTTATTCAGTAAACCATGAATAAAGATATCTTAGTTTATTTTTTTGACTGGATAAATATATTCAAAGTGAGAAAACGTCTGTATGGTATATCTGTGTGGCTCTTTACAAATTTGTTTGTTAAGTGACCATAAGCATCAGTAAAATATTTTTATTGGGCTTAAAATTAGGAATCAAGATTTTTCAATACAAAATTATAGAAAAACGATTAAGAAATTCTATGTTGCAAGTAGACTTTTGATTCAATCATAAATGTGAAGATATTTTGAAATAAACTATGTAAAATGGTAGGAAATATATTAAGCATGCACAAGTTTTATAGCAAAACGTTGGAAAGTTATCCACACAACCATCAGTTGTAGACGATAGGAAAATAACAATTCACTATATACAAAATAAAAGCATTTTTTAAAAAGCAGAATTTTGCTTTTTTTAAACAATACAAACTAAGAAGGCACCTTTAGAACATTAAAAGGCTTTTGATATTAGGAAAAGGATACCAGAAAATGTGGAAAGAAATACCATGATTTTATGAAACAGTGAATTATAAATACATCTTTAATAATTAATTTAAAATTTTGTTATTCATACATTTTTGTGAAGCAAGTCTGATTTAATTTGTGTTTGTTTTCTCTTGTATTTTTTGTTTTGTTAGCTTTTGTATATTGTAGATAAATAATTTAATCAGAATGAAATAAAGAATTAACAGCGGTAGTCAGGCACACACATTTTTCTTGTGGGTAAATTATTTTAAAAAAAACCCAAAATGCACACTGATATTTCAATAGTTTTATAAACTGGAAGAGAACACTCATACAGTTTCTGACTTTAACTCCATTTTCACATCTGATCATCTTGTTTTCTTCTTTCATTTTGCATCTTCAGCTTAGTTTCTTTTCATATCATTTTTATGACAGCACAAATTTTCAATATTATTTGTTATAAAGTAGTTCAGACTGACTGATATTTTTTAGGATTCCTGTAAAAAAACAGGAGGAACATGAGGAAAATATAGCCCAGAGAAACAGATTAAAAAGTGTAAGAGAAAAAGAAGAGGGATAGAGGAAAAAACATCAAAAGGAAGTATATGTGTATAGCCAGATTGGGCAGGGCTTTGAGGCTTTAGACAAATCTGACTTTTGTTTTCCCAGTTTTAGTCAACTATCCATCTTTTAAAGTTGTTAATTAATGTTTATAATTAGAACTATACCTGCTTATAAGCTAATTCACTTTCATCCATTTCAAAGATACATGAGAATTACTATTCCTAGGTTGAAAGGATAGTTTTAAAAACATCAATTGTTTTTCCAATTATAAATTGCTGCTGTGTATCTCAGTTATTTGGTATAACAGGAACATAGCTATGATAGTTCTGTGAAATACAATTTGAAAAGTAGATCTTATGGATGTTGAAAAACTGGGGAAAGCACTGTTTCGAAAACAAATTAACTCCTTGGCATGCATGTATTGAGAAGAATGTATCAAAGAAATGGGGGGAGGTGAAGTGCGATAGAGGATCTGAGGTACAAGAAAAATGTACATTTTTGAAAGCAAAGTGACTTAAAGCAGAAGTGGGAAAGAAAGGATAATCAGAGGGAAAATAACTACACTGGAAATTACTAAAGAATTTGAGAAATCCAGGACAGCAAGAAAAAGCAATGGTGTGGAAAAAAGTTGGGGAAAGAAAAGAAAGATAATGAGGAAAGAGTCAGTTTTTACTATCTATAGAAGTGATCTGCAAATTACAAATATATATCTATATCCACATTTATTAATTTTTATACAGTGATACCTCAGTACTCATTGTTAATTGGTTCTGGGAGGTGTGATGAGTACCATTTTTCTCATAAGGGAAAATATTGTGAGTCACAAGGCAGCCGAACATAGTTCTAGCTTTTGCGTTGAGTACCAATAATGATTGTGAGTTTTTAAAAATAGAATATTGTAAATATGACTGCATGCAATTTGTGCAATGAAAATTACACAGAATTAAAATTCTAATTGATAGCCACAGACAGTGATAAAAAAGATTCATGTTTCTACAACTTAGGCCTGAAATAAAAAGTGCCATTCAACTTTTGTGAGCACAGTGCAAATAGAAATCCTGACAATAAAATTTGAATACTGGGATGCTTCTTGTTACCTGAGTAAGCAAGATACTAGGCACTTGACATATAATTCTATCAATACACATTGTTAGTGCCATTTCTTATCCCATTTGCATTCTATACTTCCAATGTATACTGTGTATATAATCAGGAGTTCTATTTATGTTTTATACATTCTTTCATATGTTTAAAGGATTGGTTTCATGAAGATTTGCAGATATATGTACCTGTACATAGGAATAGAAATGTGGATTTGAATTACCGTTAGAGTCACAGAACATAAGTATTCAGAAAAAACTGTTCTATGATATTTTTTTTACTAAGTAATGTATTATGTTAATAAAGGTCATTTTGATTGGTTTTCAATCAATAACACAGTTTCAAATGTCAGCAAAATTTTAAGGGTGCTTTATGTCTTCACTGTTTTTCTCCCCCTATCCCACTCTCCCATGTTTTCTTCCATCTAAATGTCAAGCTGCCTCATCATGAGGGTCATGTTGTAGTACTACGGGTTAGCTTCCATTATCTGATTGGCTTTTCATAAGCCTGCTTGTGAGTCACTGACTGATTTGAAAAGTTGAGTTGGAGAGGTTTTTCTTTTTCTTTTTGTAATTGAAAGGCACTTTTAATGCTTAGGAGTTTAAAATAGAGTTTCTGATTAAAGAATGGATGTTTTTCTGATTTCTTTGCTTTTGCAGAGAAAATGTGCTTGGGAATACAATCAACCTCCTAGTCACTAATTATGATTTTTATGAACGAGCCATTGATAGAACTAACCATTTTCTGTATACTGGAATGCTTACAGATCCTAAAGCATGGTTGTGGCCTGTATAAAAACCTACTTCTGCTAATAAATTATCCTCTCTGGGTTAGGTTGACTGGCTAGAAAGTAATTTTTAGTAAAATTCTGAAGAAAACAGAGCAGGCAAAAATGGACAGAGTTTTCAAGAGTTGGCAGATGAATGAAATAATAGAGAATGGGATGCATTCTCTTTCTATTTTAAAAGCTATTTAGTTATTATTAAATATGTAAGCTGTTTCATAAGTTTCACAGAGAAATCACCCATATATTATATACAAGTATCTGAAAGTATGCATGGCTCACATTAGATTAGTGTTTGTATAAACTTCAACAACCAGAATTCTCCAGCCAGCATAACCATTGCTAAGAATTCTAGGAATTTAATGCACTTGTATCAGAGTTGCACAGATTGCGAAATACTGTTTTAGATGAAGAGAAGGGCTGCTGATGTCATTCTCTGAGTACACCTTCTGTGACTTTGGTTAATTTTGAGTTAATGAATTAGATAGAATCTATATTGTATGTTCAGAAGCCTTCTTATTGAATCTTTATTGCTCAAATTTTATAGACGAAAATAATACAAATTTGATTTACAACACTGGATAATGTGACAGTTCTCCCAAGTAGAAGCAAAATTCCAGCTCCACCTTGTTTCAAAGTTGTGTATTGTAAGCACAACAGATAAGTACATATATTCCTATTTGAACAGTCAATCCCAGGTATGATAATTTTAAACAGCACCATTGATAATTGTGGAGAAAAAAATGAGGAAAGGCAGTCTTTAGAATTGCAGTAATTATTGGGTTTTTGATTTTTGGCTTTAATTGTTTAAAACGATTCTTATGCTGAAATATTATGGAAAGGTTAAATATACCCCAATCTAAACTGTCAGGCAAAATGCATGAATAGCATGTCTGGGAACGTTGTCAGTTAGACCTACCATGCCTCTAGAAAAGCCCAAATCCAGCCAAAAATTTGAAATACTCAAAATGTCTGATGAAAAGGGCTTCAGAATCAGGTTCTTGATTCGGTTCAGATGTAGATCTTAAACCATCTCTGTAATTATTAGTGGTTGCCTGGTTGCAGTTGGCAGTTAAGAATTGTGGTTGGCAGTGACAATGGTGACAATGAAAAGGTGCAGATTTAATTACGAGGTTACTTGGTAATTTAATATGCAAAGATCCAGGTAGTTTCCACAGCCTGATTCAGCAGATGAAAATGTTGAGATTGGGGAGAAATGGCTTTTTTCTCCAGATACAAAAAGATAATAGAGAGGAGTTTATTGTTCCCAATCTTGGGAACATGGGATTAAACTCAGTGGATAATTTTGGGAGAGAAAGTGATACACATCAGGCCTGAGCAGAATCAATCAGAATAGAGCTGGAAGGGACCTTGGAGGTCTTCTAGTCCAACCTCCTGCTCAAGCAGGAGACCCTATACCAT
>JANHFT010005001.1:186228-200176 GCA_032467955.1 Pseudoxenodon macrops
TCAGAGGTCCGATATTGTTCTATGTACAATCCTTGTTTTATTGATTGTATGTAATATTCTAATTTTCTGAGATTGTGGATTTGGGGTTTTCATGAGCTGTAAGCCATAATCACCACAATTATGACAAATCATGGCTTGAACTATTGCTTTACATGTAATGTGTCTATCTCCTATATTAATGCAACCTTTTAAGTTGCATTACTGAAATAAATGAATTTTTGCACGATATTCTAATTTTCCGAGTTTCACCTGTATATACTTGAGTATTTTTTTAGTAGCTAACTCACCTAGTGAGTACCAGTTCTTCTTTAGAATGCGAGGGTTGGATAGATGGTGGATAGGCTGAAAGGTCTTCTTTGGAGGAATAGGGAGATGAATTTGCAAGCAGCATTACATTTGGCATTGACAATTTTGTGCTAGAGGCACATATGCCCACAGTCACATAGTTGGGACGATTATGAAGGTAAATTGATCCACCTTTCCTATTTACCTGAAAAAAAGTTTGTTCCAAGCATAATAAAAAGTACAGTTAACAGAAACTAACATAATTTTGGCATGCAAGTGAATGATGAAATTAAAAAAAAAAGCATTCTAGCAGAGCAGGGGGAAGTAAAAGATGACAATAATGGTTAAAGTATATGAATCAACTCAAAATAGATACATTCTTGGAAAAACCATAAGTTATTAAACATTTTTGATCAAGATGATGAATAGTTACTCATATAGTCACCCAAGATGAATCCATCTCAATGTCGCGTCAAAGCAGAATTAGCATATGAAATTATTAAGAGTTATAAGCAAGTGTTAAAGCACAGTACGTGAAGATAATTATTTATGGGAATAGTTATACCAAGGTACATTTGTTGGGTGGAGCTGAAGAGTTCATTAGTTCCTGGATAATGACCTGTTTAGCTATCATACAATTGACAAGGTTGCTTACCAAAACATTAGAATTATGTTTCGATAATCACCCCAAAGAGCATATATACAGTATAATGCTAAGGCTAAAACACTGCAGCATTAGAATAGCTATATGACTTTTATTTGTTCTAAATTTTATACATATATCTCTTAGAAATTAAGTCTAAGTAATATATCACAGTAATTAGTAGCTATTTTTATTTAAATTCAGTCTTAGAAAATGGTACAGATTTCCACTGGTAAAGCAAATCTATACCATAGGGTTAATTTCTCTTAAGAAGGGCCATAATCGGCACACCAATTTAAGCCAATACATTTTGTATTTTTCCTTGAAGGAGAAGAGGAGGCTTCAATGGAAAGTCAGGAGACCAAACCTGACGTCTTCAGCCACAACTGATCCCTTAGCGTTTAACTCCACCACTTTCTCCAAGACCAAAGAGCTGAAAAGTACACGGTTACTCTGAATTATGAAGTTATTCCTTGAGGTTAATAGGTTCCTTAAGACTGGACAAGTCTCGTCAGCTTAATCCAGTGGTATCTCAGCTGCCTATTGCAAAAGAGCCTGTGGCAGGCTGGTCAAGCTGCTAGAAGTAACAGTTGTGACAACCTCATTTCATGTCCAGATACCTTGAGCATTGTGACCTAGATTATGGAATGTTTGCTTGTTTAGCAACGCTTTTCAATTGCGTTTCACTCACTGACAGCTTGATCACTCTGTTTAGCAAGTTTTAGTGACCCAAATTGCACATTTTCTGATCTTGGTTAGCTCAATATTTTCCCTTCCCTTCCTCCCCTGAGCTCATGGCACAGAAATTGAAAATTGTCCCCTATGCTATAGCAGTCTCTTGAGACCTCAACCCATAACATTGCATAATCCTTTTCTCATAAGAGTTTGAAAGGAACATCTAAGCCAAGCAGTCCAATTCACTGCATAAGAATTCAAAGTAAAGGATATGAGAAAACCAAGCATCAAGATATGAATCAGAACGTCTATTAGGATTAATACAGTAGTTTTAATGTCTTTCCTGTTGATCAGCTGCTAACCGCAGAAGTGCAATTTAATTCAGTTTTGACAGAATTAAGTTGTTAATGTGGCCCAAACCAAACCAAATTTAACTTGATTCTGGGGAGCAATTTAACATTAAGAGTACCCTTGGGGGTTAAAGAAAGGAATAGTAATGCTGGGTGTTGCTGCTTTCTTTTTTGTCATCGCTTTTTTTTTTAAATTAAAAGGCAACTATTGCACATTCAAGCAATAGTCACATGATCTGAGTAACAAAGGATGCATGCCATGTAGACTAGACTATGCAAACAAAATATTTCATATGCTTTACATAGAATGCAAACCCTTTGTGTATGTTGTGCTTTTTTGATTTAATATATACTATGCCTGGATGACTTGAGCAGCTTTATACTGGGAATGAAACTAGGAGGATCCACAGCTTAAAAGTTCTGGGGTTTTGTAATAAATCTTAAATTTGGAATGGACATGGTGCTTCAATAGGGAATGGAATTGCTGCAAAAATATATAACTACTCATAAAACCTATCCCCCAAAAAGACATTGCAAACGTCTATGAAAAACCATCTAGAAATCTGTTGCCATTAAACAATACTAGCCTTGAAGAGCAATAAAAAAGACTTAATCCAAATTGGTTGAATTGAATTATCGGAATTCTCAATATCCAAAGTGGTTTCCTAAAAATTTAGTTATTTCTTGTTTCAAGGCAGAAAGGAAAGAACATTAAACAACTTCTCTGATAAAAGCTACTTAATCCTGCTGTCCTATATTGGTATTGAGGGGAAAGCCTGAGGGAACAAGTGGTATGATAACTTTTCCATCTATCTTTCTTACTTTTTCAGTCCCTGTAATTGAAAATCTTTCTACCAATTAAACAAATGCACTTCAAAAAATAAATTACCTGAACAAATTTACTTTCAAACACAGGAGCAGATTTCAAGGGAATATATTCTCCTCTGTCAAGAACTTTCTGAAGATCTCCCATAGCAGGTTTGCTGATTTTGTAGGTTGTGTTTTTAAAGCTTTTAAAAGTGGCAGCTGCTTATTATACCTAAACACAAGACAAGAACAAATGATACTCTTACAGAAGAACTATTTACTAATGGATATACTGCTGCATCCACTATTTCAGATTGTTGGAGAGAGTGCTATGAAAACATTGTTTTTCAAACTTTTTGAAAGGCATATCATATATTGGAATCCATTACTATCCTGAATGTTTAGGGGTGATTTCTGTAAACTGACATCTGGACAGGGTAATGTTCAGGCATGTTATTTTAGAGATACTTGCTGCCATTTTGCTCCATCTGTATAAAGATGGAGTTAACGATTCAGAGATGAGCTTTTGAGGGCTTTCAGATAACTTCACTTTTTAGTTTGTAATTTTAAACTCTTTTTATGTTTTATAATTGTTTTTATTTCAATGTTTTTTTATATTGAAAGCAGCTCAGTGTAACCTCACTGAGATAAGCAGATATAAATTTGATAAAGTGGGCCACTAAAATGATCTAGGAAAGGTAAATTATTATATGAGGATTAAGACTTTGCAATATAAGAAGAGATTTTAGTAGGTTATTCTGAAAAGTTTCAGCAGTATTGGAAGTGATATTCTCTGGGGAAGCCAAGCCCTACAGCAAATATATAATGTATTAGGACAGATACTCAGCAGTTAGACTAAACTGAATTCAGCAAATGCTCTTTTGGATAGCTTGAAGCATCATTCACAGAGAATTTCTCTACAGAACCATGCATTTTTTAAAGCACATTTGGTTTGTTTATAGAGAAATGGGCAAATTATTACTTTTAGATTATGCATTGTTTTCAGTGTACAGTGTATGAATTTTTCCTTAATATATATTTGCTGAGACAGTGTTTTTACTTACGGTGTTTTCAAGTTCATATATTGGTTTGAAAAATGGGGTTTGTTGGATCACATAAAAAAGCGTACATGCCAAACACATTTTTATCATTCCTGTTTTGGATTTAAGCAACTAATAAGCCGATCCTCCGTAAGCAGGCAAAGAAATGTTCATTATTGAGTTTTAAAACATTAATTTTTAGCCTAGAATTAGAAAGATGGCAGGCCAATAAGCAAACATACACGGTATGTATGTGTATATCTGTTACATTTCCACAATGAAAAAGTTACCAATTTCTAATAATGTCTCCCCTTAAAAGGAGTTTCCATTTGAGGAACAAGGTAGAATGTATTAAAAGAAGTAGGGAAAGCAACTGAAACCATATGATCAAAACTTTGTCATTTTTTAAATATGTATCCCAAATGCAATGCACAAAAAAAGAGACTATTGCAAATGCCATCTTACATTTTTGGACCCCCACAGTGGATGGCTTGGCTACTAAATGTAATTTTTCTTTCTCTTTTTATAGGCCATTGGATTTCTCAAGATGAACACTTAAAAAAAACCAACAACAACACCCTCCCCCCAACAGTTTGTAATGGCCTATTAAAGGTCCAATGATCCAATAAAGGTCAAGAAGCAAGTGCTCCCTTATAGAATTTTCCAAGCAATCATTTGCATTCAGAAGTGAGATAAAATTGTGTCACAATAGGAGCACATGCAAAACAGGATAGCTTACCTGACATCATGCAGTAAGATGTAGCTAGAAATGACAGGTATTGGTAAATATAAGAATCATAGAACTGGTTGTTAGGAAATGGCCACATGTAACCTCTTTTTGGTGCAGTTGCTTTCTCGGTCCATAGCTCTTTTTAATTTGTGTGTGAGAAACTCCAAAAAAGCAACCTCACTGTTATCTGATATTATTCATTAGCTTCAACACAATATTTAATACTAGTTCTTTATACATTCTGTTTCAGCACATACAAATTTACTTCAGAGTGAAATACGTTGAAGAGCAGAATGAACCAAAATATCGACATTATCAGTTGTTTTTGACAAATGCTACAAATGAAGAAAATAAATCCTTGAGACAGCATATATATGGTCAGTAAAGCATAATAAGCATTATCCCTGCACACTCTCATAACTGGATTGCATTGTGGAATTCTTAGAAGTATACCATTTTACAGTTCAGAAATTATTATCAGATACAATTCAATAAAATGATCTAAATAGGGATGTGGGGAAATAACAGCTGAGGACATTTAATCTCTGGACTATCTTCAGTGTTGAAGATTACAAGCAATTATCTTGTCCCAAACTGATAATAATATTTAATGGCAACCTTTTAATGATTAATGGTGAACACAATGAAAAATTATGGTGTGTGTGTATCTTACCGAGTCATTCAGGGTTCTAAGTCCTAAATATGCTTACAGAATTAAAATAGCTTGTATTTTGTTAAAGATGGGCCATAATCAAAAATCTAAAAATTCACAATATTAACATTAACAGCATTTAGAATGTGCCATAGTAAAATTATTCAATATACAACAGAATTCTTACATAAAACTGTATAGGTTGTCTGCATGTTCCTGGATTTTTCTCTGGACAGGAGCAAACAGTGGATACAAGGAAAAAAAGATTTGAAAAATAATCCAACCTATCCAGTCCCAGCATGTTCTGAGACAATAATGCCTTATTAGCATATTTGTGTCAGACAAAGGAATCACTACAATGTTTGTTTAACCTTTTCATGGTGAGAAGCCAGTGTTTTCTCCAAGAATCATAGCAAAAATTAAGTTTCTGAGTATGCTTGGAAAGGTAAACATTTCTGTATATTAGGCACAGATTCAACATCATTTGACCAGATAAACTTCAGCAAAAAAAATTAAAAGTATCTTTAAAAGCAAATCTGTAAAGTAACAAAGCAGTTTGTTTCTTATTAAAACTCATGCTATATAAAAATAGCTTGTTAGATGTTAAAATGCGTGCTTGAAAAACAGTCTGCAGTAATTGTGTGTTCACCACATCCTTAATTTCAGACTTTACTTCTGTGGAATAGATTCTCAATAGAAAGTTAGCTCCATTATTTTTTAATATGATTTTTGATAAGGATAAAATTAAGATTTCCTAGATGAGCACAGGGTATATTGTAATTATAGTGAGTTGTGCGATGGTCTTTGTTATTGTCCAGAATTCCAAGTAGTGTCTTCCAATCGTAGATCGTTACTGCAAGTTTTTGAAAGCTCTGTGGTTTCATTGATGTAAAGTATAACTTTACAATTCTTCAACAACACAGCTAATGGAAAATGTTTTGTTCTTGTAAGAAAGTTTCTTGTTCTTGTAAGAAAGACAGGTGAGAAATTTAAACAAACCTGACTATATCTTCAGTGAGAGTTAATTCTGGGGGGGGGGGGGGGAAATGGCAACAGAAGAAAAACAGATGGTTTTCTGAAGGAATCTGGTTGAGGTAACCTCAGTTTGCAGGTCATAGATTGGGTGCTTGGAGTACATATAGTGCTAACCTCTTTTCTTCAATCTCACCTCCTCCACCATCCAATCCTGCAAATAATAGTAATTTCATTTAAAGAAGAGTTGCTCACTCTGCTTTTCCCCAGTTGCTGTTGTTTGCTTCCACCTAATAGCATAACTCTTGGCGTGAAAATGGGAGTGGACAGTGACATTCAGTACAATCTTCATCCTGTATGTTATAGATAACATACTACTTCTATCCAGCCCATTTCAAGTGTTATAGAATTGACAAGATAAATTTGTATTTTTGACCCTTGATGTTTTCTTTTCAGTGGTTAAAAAAATATGTCTCTTGCAAATATTGATAGTTTTTTTGTTATATGCAAGTTGTATCTCTAAAAGTAAGACAATGGTTCTAAAAGGTTGCATTCTCAGCTTCCTTTCCATCTTCCATTATTTTTCAAGATCCCAAAGCACTGCATAGAATAAATCTATTTTAAAAATCTGTTTTTCCTCTTTTCTATTCATCTTAGAAAGGTTGTGCTAATAATTCTGATTCAAGGTTGTACAGATTTATATGTTGGCTCTCATGAATGGTGCTTTGTTTCTTTAGGTAAAAAGTGAGAGAGAGCTATGCTGAAAGAAATTCAAAGCTCATGACTAAATGGCTTTCTTGGTGCAAGAAAGCTCCAAATGAAAGAAATTTCCCACAAAACATAGATGACTACGTTTGGTCAACCTCCTAATTTTTCAGAGGAAAGAAGCAATAGTTAGCTTTGTAAATTACTGATATTCAGGTGTGGTGATGGAAGTCAGAATTTACTGAGAAGGACACTTTCTGCACATTAATATTCGAGTTGTTATACTTATCAAGGACTATAGAAGATTAGTGAATGTGATCCATAACAAAAAGAAGTGAAGCCTTTAATCTCATCAAGAAATAAAATAAAAATTTCAAAGGCAGAATTTAATCACGTTGATAACACATCTTTTAATATTCCATTCAGGATTATGGGCATTCTTAAGAAAAAATGGCTAAGATCTTTGCTTTCAAACTCAATCAACCACATTCTCTTTTCTCTTTTCTCTGACAGATGAGTGGAAGAGTTTATTATGTTAGTAATTTTCACAAAGCGCACTAAACCATTTTCAGATGATAATTTTCAGTTCTAGTCAGTTCCCATAAGAGTTGAACTGGTGACATATGAAAGACTGGCATCTATTAGCAAAACTCTTACTGTAGCCATCCAATTCTCTGAAAATGAAGTATTACTTCTTTTATATATGACATAGAGGCTGACAAAATTTAATATCCTTCTGCAAGAGAAAATGAGAAATATAATTGTTATAATAATGCCTTAGAAATAGGTCTGGGGGAAAAAGTGATTATTCATTCTGTTCACACACAACATTTATTTTTTTCACTCATAGGTGACTTCTTTAGTGATCTAGAAAGGATTTTGATACCAACTGATCCATACAGAGAGAGAAGGTACAGCTAAATTTCAGAACTGAACAAGGGATGCTGAAAAAGAAATCTTAAAGAGAATGTAAAGACAAAAAAATATATGAAAAGACATGTTAGAATTAAATTATATTATTTAAAACAATAACAATATACTTTATTCTCCTAATAGCACATCGTCTAAAAAATGGGTGGGGGACCAATGGTCCTCTACATATTGGACTACCAATCTCATCACAATTGATAATGGGCTGCTAAAGGCTATCAACTGGAAGACCATATTCTTTCTGTCTTGATCTAGAATTACATTATTACAATATTACAGATCCCTTAAATTCTGTTAAAATTGAACTATTATCAAAGTATACAAAGGATGGCAGTATTTGAACATTATTTATATATAGTCCTTGATGTATGAGTTATTGAGCTCAGAATTACGATTGTGAATTGTTGTGATTATAAGTCAAGGCATCACATCACTAGACCTGATTTTTTGTGTGGCAGTTGTTAAGCAAATGCAGCAGTCATTAAGTAAATGCCACAGTCATTAAGGAAATCAGTTGTCCCCAGTCTGCATTATTTCACTGGAAATGAAATGAATGCCAGAAACCAGCCAAAAAATTACAACAAATTGCAGTCATGTGGTCATGGGATGCTGCAAACAGCTGTAAAGATGAGTCAGTTACCAAATACCCAAAATGTGTTCACATGACTGATGGTGGTCATGATGATGATAGTGCAGCCATCGTAACTGAACAGTTGTTAATTGACCAGTTGTAAGTCAAGGACTAGAATAGCAATAGCACTTAAGACTCATATACCACTTCATAATGCTTTACAGCCCTCTCTAAGTGGTTTACAGAGTCAGCATATTGCCCCCAAAAATCTGGGTTCTCATTTTACTGACCTCAGAAGGATGGAAGGCTGAGTCAATTTTGAGCCAGTGAGAATCGAACTGCGAAACTGCAGTAGCCACAATACTGCATTCTAACCACTGTGCCACTCTGGATGTACTACTTATATTGACCCATAGCTATTAAAAAATAACAAGATGTTTTTCAGGACTATTAGCTTGTTTGACATCTTCAGTGAGGGACCTTCTGTAACCTGTTTTCTTCCAGAAATAATTTATCTTGCTTGATTAGATCAGTATTTCTTAACCTCAGCAACTTCAAGATGGGTTGACTTCAACTCTCAGAAGTACCCAGCCAGCAGATTATCATCAGCTATTTTGCTCCTCTCCCTCAATGTTACATCTTTCCTTCCATTTATATACAGTGTTTCCCTATACAGTTTCTCTATATAATTTCTCTGTATTGAGTAATTGGCCAGTACATTGCTTAACATTCATTATTTCATCAAATTTCTGCTGTTTTTCTAAGCCTTGCCAAAGTGGCCTGACTTTTGTTATCTGATGATTTTCCTGATGGCAGTTGCAATATCAAAGCTAATGTGAAGTTAATAAATAGTTGTTTAATATAATTAAGGTATTAGTGATTGATGTCTCAAGGGTGCTGTTTTTTTCAAAAGGCAACCGGTCTGTTTTTCTTTGAGCAAGAAGATGCTTTGCTTCTCATTCAAGAAGCTCCATCAGTTATGACTAGATGGTGGGGGGATGGAATGATACAGAGGTGGATTCTAAATCTTCTTACTGCTGGTTCACTCAGTGGCGTGCTGCGGCTGTGTGTGCACTTTAAAAAAGCTTCAGCACATGTGCAGAAGCAAAATCCAAGATGGCGGCACCTATGGCGCCGCTGAAAGAACCAGCTCGGGAGCGTGGTAGGCTGGGTTGCTAATGGTTCTACTGAACTGGGCAGGTAAGTTACTAAAGGTTCGGTAGAACCGGACCGAACCATTAGGAACCCACCTCTGGAATGATAGCTTCTTACAGGATGATGGGCTGGAATGGAAGGATTACAGTCATCTGGTCATTAGCACTCTTTCTGAGAGCCGTTGAGTCCACTTGGGGGTTTATCTTTGCTGTGAATATGTTCCTTTAGAAAACTGCTCTATATATCTATTCAGAAGTGAAGGAAAGGTAAAAAAACTGCAGAGATAGTATAACTGTGGAATATAGATATAAGGTGAAATATAAGCTAAGTTTCAGAGAAGAGATATTAGTAAGCAAAAGGAAGAGACCTGTCAACATGTTTAGAACAGTAGCAAAAAACTTACTTTAGCACAGGAAACAGTGAATGAACATGCCAGTGTTGGCAAGTAATCTTAGAACACTGAAGTGTGAGAACTACGAAATACAAACAGAAAGGCATTTTTGATGGGGAGCAGAAATTTATAGAAATACACAGAAAAAATCAGACTCAACAGTAACGATGATGGCTCAAAGAATCAATCTGGATTAAAGCCATTTGTAAAACAAGATTTTTTGAAATACAAAATGAGATTAAGTAGTGATTTCTTTCTAAGAGTTATACAAATGTCTTTGTGCTATTATCAACAAGTTGTGCTATTATTTTCATTCGTAAAAAGACGTTTTATCTAATTTAAACAAAAATGAAAAGCATTGTATTTTTCTAAATCTGCATTTTTGTAAGTATCCTGTTTAAGAAAGCACACTTTTATTTATAATCTGGTTATGATGTTCAGTGAAAAGGGCAGATAAATCAAAGGAGTTATTGGAGGGCAATTATCTAACTCTGTCTAATTATTGACATTAACCTAAACAGTGTTAAACTTTCATTACTTTACTTCTAGAAAAGAAATGTTCACCGTCATTGCTTGGCTTATTCCCAAATGGAAATAGGATTGCGGTCAGTCATGAAGTGCCATGGTCAATATCAAATCAGTTTTAAATTCTACATTGGATAGTATTTTTACTAGCCTTAATTCTAGTCTAGAATAAAATGTATTTCTCATTTCACCATATTTTTTACAGCTTATTAGCAATAAATGTTAAGGCAAGCTATAATTTATGTACCTCTTTATGGGATTTTAAAAAACAAGTATTTGAAGCAGTCATGAGAGCAATCATGCTATGTAGGGGGAAGTCCTGAACTCAAAATATTTTTTCACTATGCAGCATCCTGAAAGCAATCTTGCAGTTAGTCATCTCATACTGAATTTATTTCCTTCACTTCTTACTTAACACCTAGAAGTGTCGCATTATGCAAATGACTATGGGTCAATTAAACTTAACTGCAATAATGTTTCTGAGGCATATAATTTTTAAAACGTAGAAATATTCCATACAGTAGTTAAAACATTTTCTTTCACTTATATCAATTTCTTAGATGATTTAAATCCTATATTTCTAAGTTAATCTGTATTGGTGATGTTCATAAATTGTACCGTTAAAGTATCTTCCAAGGATTGCAGTTTTAAGATTACTCAAGAAAAATAACACAACCTTATTAAAACCTTTTAAATTCAAAATTTATGCATCAGCATTTTTTTCTCTCCAATATATTTGTGCTCATTTAATTTTTGAACCATGGTGTCCTTTCCCCAAGACTGAAAACAGGCTTAACACAATCACCTTTTAAATAATGATTCAGGATTTTTTTTTATTCATTTAAATTTCAGTATCATTACAGAAAATGTTATGGTACAGAGTTGTTTAACATTAGTTTTTATTTCTTATTTAATTTCCACATGAATGCTGGTAACACTAATATCTGTACAAGATCAGTCTTTGATTTTTTTTTTTTAAAGATTTTAATTCTGTACATTTTAAATGTATTGGTTAAAAAGGCTGTCAGCACTTAAGGAAGCAATTTTTGTTGTTGTTGTTTGTTTAAACAAAAGGTATCCAGTTACTGCCCAATAGTACTGAGCTGGGTGGCTGCTGGGATGACAGGTATCCCTGAACGCGCAGCAAGGAGGAAAACCTTGGGGCTTGATCGGGTTCCCAGGGCAGCCACTCTGCTTTTGGCACTGTGCACATCAACACGAGATACGATAAAGAACAAGCAGAAGCTCTCGGTGAAGCAGTTATGAAGCATACTAATAAGGGAAAATCCAAGTGTTGTCTACACTAGTATAAATAAGCAGACAGCCTTGTTTTAAGAGCATAAGTAGTTGAATCTTAAAGATGAGAAAAAACACAAGTTCTGCAGGCACCTACCGCTGTCTACTAAAAGCTACTGCTATTGGAACTAGCATTGAACACACAAAGCAATTGCAAGAAATGAAAAAGTTGCTTTGATATAATCAGAATAAATTCTTTTAAGATTTGTTTTTGAAGTTTTTTTTTAAAAGGTATTTATTTAAATCCATTTGAAATATAGTTCAAGGTGTTTATACTGATCAACTTTTATCCAATTCAGAAAAACTAGCTGTGCCGTTGCATATTACAGGATACAGTCAATGATATGTGGACATGCATCAAAACTTTTCTCCTGCTGGTAACATCATAGTCTTCCAATGACCATGACGTCAACCACCTCTCCCTTATGAAGTTCCACATACTGCTCTGTCTTTGGAGGTAGCATCAACAGTCCATTGGCACTGCGCATACTCATCAGACGACTGCTCATCTGATTCCCTATGGAAAGCAAAAAAGATTCATTAGCAGGGCAAATGCCATAGGGCAAGAAATGAATTATCAGTCTTTTCTCCAGAATTCTTACAGTGCAATATTAATTTCCATTACCAAACAGCATTATAATATGAGGTTGAACTATCCCAATATTTCTCTCATTAAAAAAACACTTTTTAATCTTAAATTATTTTCCTTTCAAATTATCATCTGAGAATTGCATACTGGCCATGGATATGATAAACCCAAAAGTTAATGGGCCCAAACTACAAACCACTTTTTCAAAGAAGTCTTCTCTTGCAGTAAAGCAAATGGTTTAAAAAGTACCAATTGTGGTTAATACAGTCCCGTATTACTACAACTCTACTGTTGCAGCATAGAATTTATTAGTGATCAGATGCAGTATTCTTTCTCATTACAACCACCTACATTTGATAGGAAACCAAAGCACAGTGCATAACATCAGAACTATTTCTCTCCTTTTAGGGATATGCAATTTTTAAAATTTTGTAAGCACCACACGGATGTCACTGGTAGCCACTGAGAAGCTGACATTTTATTTTGGTAACCCAAAATGGATTAGGTTTCATGATGTAGTCTATTGAAAGCTAAACTGGTACTGATACATACTTGGGATGTATTACTTGTGGTAATACATTCCAAGGATTAATTATAGTAATTATTATATTACAGAATTTCAAAACAGATGGTGAATAATAACACTGAAAGTTATTGTTATAATAAAATTAATGGAATGACATTTCTAAAATAATACTATTACAATAAACTTCTTGGAACATAAATCAATATTTAGATATTTATCTGATTTATTTCTAGGATGCACTGGTGATAATCTGACTTCTGCATTGGGCAACACATGTCCAGTTTGTCAAGACGCAGCTCTTCTCTTTTTGCAATACAGTAATGTTACTGCAAAATCAACTCTTCATCATTTTCAATTAAGGACTTTTCAGCTAGGATTTTTTCTTTGAGAGACACTTGGAAAAATAAGGAAGCAAAACACAATTAAACTATTTTTCTTTTACATTGCATTATAGGAAACTTGTTTATTGAATCAGACCATCGGTCTGTCATGCCTAATGCTGTCAGTGCTAATGGATTTTTCTACGATAATATGAGGATTCTTTTCAATTAATGCCAGGTGATGCTGGGATTGAATCTGAGAACTTTTGCAAAACGTGTGTTCCATGCTGAACCATGCATCCTTTAAGTACAAACTCATTTAAAAGTATTCAAGGGTTGATGCTTAAAGTGCCATTTTCTTAACATAAATGATAAATGATCCATTACAGTAATTATATCACAATTTCATATGCTCCTAACAAGACTACTGAAACAGCTTTCCAGAGAAGAACTGGCAACAATCTTTTCGACTGCAAAACAGATTCCATAAATGTACAAAGAATAATTTATTATGTTTTATGGTGGAGGCCCAATTAAAACTTTAAAAGGTTTACTGCAATGTCTGAGACTTTTAGTCCTTCTGAAGAATCCTGTAACATAAATATGGGTGGAGAAGGTCAAAATCGACAGTAAGTCTGGCAATGTGAGGCCCAACGGTATAAAAAACTCCGGGACTCCCAGTAACTCTCTCTTCTTTGCTCTTCTTCTCTTCACCCAACATCTTGAAGCATGTGGTCGCCTTTTCTGTTCAGGAACTCAAGCCATGTGCTCCTGTCCACCATTAAA
>JANHFT010005001.1:200276-212472 GCA_032467955.1 Pseudoxenodon macrops
GACCTCTTGTCCTACCGTCCCTGTCCTAATGTCCCCATGTATTTGTAACCATTTCATGTACTCATAACCAAGCTTATACATCGTATGTATTCTCAATCATGTTTATACTTTGTCTGTAATCATATATACGCTTGACAAATAAAAAACAAATAAAATGTGAAGTTAAATTTATACATACATACATACTGTCATACATACATGCATATTTCTCCCCCCCCCCGCACTGAGCAAAGGAGTTTATTTTAAGGATATAGCAGCAAAGGACAGAAGAACATGAAACAATTCAGTGCAGGGTAGGTCTTCTCAGCCGAAGGAGCTGGTAGAAGAGGCAGGGCCTTCAGCAAACTTGGATATATACATGCATCTTTCTAGTGTATATAAATTACAAACTTAACATTTTTATTTCAGCGGGGGCATTTTGGGGGAGGGTGTTATAAAGAAGTTATGACAGCTACAAAGTCACTCTTAACAACCACTTGAAACTATTTCTGTGAGATTCTTACTGTATGGTAAGGTTGTGCAAATCATTCAATGAGGTGCTTTGCTTGTGGGAAAAATGTTCCCTTGCATCTACTCCCTAACTGTATAAAGCAGCCAGGCTGAACTTTTGACTGCCTGTTGGATGGTCTCAAGGAATGGATTCAGAAAGATGTTTTATTCAGAAGCTAAGGGTCTTGTTGAATTATTTGCAATACCTACTAATAGTGATTGGAAAAGGAAAACATGAGATATATAATTGAAGGGTTTGCACCAAGCTCTACACAGCAAGTTAAGTTTGTTTTAGTTTTCAAAATGAACATTTTCCCCAAGTAAATAAAGAATCCAGATGCAAAATTAAAATACCTATTTCATTCCCTAGCCAGACATCTGGTTCATGAATTTTTGTATCAGGAAGCACCAATTTTCTTAATTACTTGGTACTTAAAGGAAATGATGTTTCTGACAATCAAGTAAATCTTTCAATTTTATATATATGAGTAAAATATGTTCTCCTCTCCCCCCAAATCTAGATATTTTCTATACAATGAAGTATTTGATGTCAAGACTTCAAAAGGCAAATAGAAGAGACTAGATCTAAGTTGCATCAATTATACAATATAATTATATATGCATGTAATGGAGACTGAAACAATCAGAAGATGTTCATGCTTCTTGCTTATTTTATATCTGGGTGAGATTCATGAGCCTAATTAGAAGCAAGAAAGGATAAAGGCTGGGGAAGGGAATTCCTTTACTGTTACATGTCTTTGTTTATGGTTTCAAATATTACATGCTATTCAAAATTAGAGAAAATACCAATCATTTGTGTTTCATTACATTTCATGTTCCAAACTTGTAGACGAAACAAAAACTGCCAAAGGCAGAAAGAGGTTGTAAGCACTAACCTGTACTTTGTGCCCAAGGCAGTGGTTCTTGGTGATGCCAAGTCAGTATGCACCGATGGTATTCTGGACGAGGGTCCAATTTTACATCACATGATAACTGTAGAAAACACACAAATTGATTACAATGACATTAAGAAGTTTAAAATGCCCCTCTCCAAGGGCACATATTTAGCTCAAAGATGCAAATAACGTGTATAAAACAAAGAGATTAATTTGATTGGAGTAGATCAAATACATGTACATTGGTTTCGCCCCAAACTTCACTCTTAGTATCTCTATGAATTTATCCTATCATACATCCTTGGCCCTTTTCCCAAACAATATTGCCAAAGCAACTTTTGACGTTCTAAACCAAGCAAGGTTTGAGAGAGAAAGACAACGGAGTAGATACATTTCCATTAAAAAAGCTATGAAATATATACTGATTAGTAAAAAAAAAAAAAAGCTACGCAATCTGAAATAGTACATAAAACTGATAACTGTAAAATACAGAAAAAAGGAATTTAGGAAGATTATAAGGCACTGGAAAAAATGAAGTTTTTCTGTCTCAAACAAATCAGTATTTTTTTTGTGAAATTTGGGTTTGTAGGAGCTATATAAATCTTTATAAACTTAAGTTCAAATTGCAATGCTATTATCACTTTGCAAACTAAATTTTTTTACACTGCTGATTTCTGTAAGGAAAGTTAGATAGCCCATAGTTTTTAAAAGGGTTGTTGGGGAGGAAACAGCTCTCCATTACTGACATTCCTTGGGCAAGAAACTGTTCAGGGATGAGCTGTTCTTTGCTGTTTATCAGCTGTTCCAGGCCCACAGGGACTTTAATCTTCCTCTTGGCCTAAAGAGAGAAGACTAGGACCACCAGGAAGGGAATTCTACTTTAGGTCTATGTAACATTCACTAATGCCTCATGTGGACTTGAAAATGTTGTGTAATAATGATTTGGAGGTGTAGAAATTAGCTTTATGATCAAAACTCTTAACTGCATTTCTTTCCTTAGAAGCAAAGTATTTCTCATATCCTTATACTACTGACAAAATATGAGCACCCACATTCTATTAGAAATAATACAAAAATCAATAGTAAGATCAATGGCTTACTGATCAAATACTGTCCACCCTCAATAGCTATGATTCATGTTAAATGCATTTCTGTAATGCTTTCTCTTTTTACAGTATCTCACCTGAATTCTTTGAACTCTAGGCTATTTAAAGGTTATTTCTTCAGTTCTGAGATACTAGTGCAACTAAGCAGAGCACCTCAAAAACTCACCTTTTATTTGAAAACTCTTACCCTGGCTTTTATAATAGTTGGACGAGGATCCAGAATTCCTTGCATCTTCCTCAGTGCTGGGACAACAAAAAGATTGCAGGTAACAACTGCTGACACAGGGTTCCCTAAAGATCAAGAAACAGTTGTTTGATAAATTACTTGAGAATTGTTTCAAGAATAAGAACATTTGTTAATTTTGAACTAAATTGTGCTTCATAGCATGAGTTTTTCAAAACTTTTTAAAGGAATATTTGATGAACTGAGGAGCAAGAATGATTAATAGCATAGTCGATTTAAAAAAACACTTTTGATTCAGAAAAATAAGATCATTGTGATTGTTACATATGGAAGATATAATGATGCACAGCATGACTAAGATACTTGCAATAAGGAACATGACGATTTGCAACATTTGGTTTAAAATTCATTTGGTATGTATGAACATGAATGAAGAGATTTATAATTTAATATACCTTACCTGGGAGCGCGAAGATGATTTTTCTTACCCCATCAATATCCAAGGTTGCAAAGGTTGTAGGTAACCTAGGAAGTGATGCCAATTGTTAAAATTATGAACTAAATTCTTAATTATGAATTTTGTCAATAACTTTAAATATTTTTATTGCCTCATTTCTGCTATCTTCAACATTCTTGGAAAATGCAATGATTCTGATAAAATACTACACAGGAAATAAAAATGTGAATTAATAGTACTTCACAATTTCCATCATTTTTCCCATTAGAAATTTTAGCTAATAAAATCCACCAAATTGGCAAATATCTTGTTAATTGTATGACTGATTTTTTTCAACATGAATTCATCTTTGTTATTCTAAATTGTAAATTGAGACAATTATTTTCATTTGTAACCCAATTATTTACCAAATAATTAAAGTGTATTAATAATAATGTTCCAAGCTGCTTGTTTACTACATCCTCCAACTTTAGTTTCCAGTGTTTAAGAATTACATTCCATTGCTCAATGAGATACAATTAACATTCCAAAGATGAAGCACTTTCAAAGTATTTCACCTTGTTTTTTTAATAAAGTGCAGCTGTATAATTTGGAAATAAATCAATGGGATGAACTCACAAAAACAATTTACTGCAGGGATTTAGTTTTCAGTTGTTTTCATATGCACAATTAAGGGAGAGAATTATTATAGATAAAAAGTATTTGGAACTTTAAAACAAAAGGAATTTGAAAATGAATTGTGTACACATGATGAGCATGTGATTGTTAAAATGTATAAACTTTTGCTGATGTTTGAAACAAAAGAACAAATTAAAGAGTGCATGATAAAATGGGCTAAGAATTCTGGTTTGGATTAATGTGGGAGAATGTAGTGAAAAGAACTGAAATCCATATTGTGTTACAATTTAAGAGAGAATTTTTACAAAACGATGTACTATTGGTATATGACATTAGAAAAAACAACTAAGATGTATAAAGATACTTCTTATCAAGGTTGAAACTGTGGGAAACACAAAGGATCTTTTTACCATGCATGGTGGACTTGTGAAAAAGCAAAAAGGTATTGAATACTAATACATATAATGATACAAAGAATTCTATAGATTAACCATTCAGATAAAGTAAGAAATGTTAGTACTAGGACTTATGGATAACTAATTAGAAAAGATCTATGGAGGATTGGTTTTGCATATGGTAATTGTAATGAAAATACTATTTGCACAATGGAAAAATACTGAAACATCCACAATGGAGGAATGGAGTGTAAAGAGGATAGAATGGCAAAATTGACCTGTTTGATCTGGGGTAGGATAGCAAGTACTTTAATTAAAGACTGGCAAATTTCTTATGGATGTTTTGCTGAAAATGAAAAGAAATGAATTTGTGATTTATGGCTCTGCTGATTAAAAAGGGATGGTTATCGGAAGAAGAGAATGATGAAATTTTAATGAAGGAGAAGAGTATAAGTTTGTAACTGCTGCACAGAAGATCAGAAACCATTTCTTTATCTATTTTGTATTTCTTTTCACATGTTTCTTATTTTTTCACTTCACTAAAATTATTTTTTTTAAAGGAAATAAGTCAACGGGAGCATCTTACCCTGTGAACATGATTAAGGTAAACAGTCTGACTTCCTAAGTTGTAATCATGTGGCTAATGGAAAAGTGAAACCAAGATCTTCCTGCCCACTTTAAGGAAACAATACCACCATGCCAGCTACCTTTTGAGAGGCCAGAGAAATGTGGATTCTTACATCAAACATTAATATGAACTCTGAATAATGGCAGAATGTTTTGGATTAGTATGTTTAGCATTTGGATATTTAATATATGAAAATACTGTATGAAGAAATGTTACCTGTTGAAATTATACACTACTGTAATTAAAATATGGCTCTGCTTACTTTATGTATTTATTTATTCAATTTCTATAGCCACCCATCTCAATCAATGATTATTTTAATGGCATTCATTCATTTTCTCCTCTCTATTATTAAATATTGTTTTATTTAGTGATTTCCAGTCATCACTAAAAAAATAATCATTGAATGTGTATCAGCACTAGTCAAGAAGTTATAAAAAATATTTGAGGAATCCCTGAAATGTCAATTTATATGAATTAGTAAACCATAATAACTGATAAGACTGAGTGTGTGAGAAAAATAGGGGAAGAGGGAGAAGCTGGAGGTAATGTTGCAAGAGGAGAAGAAATTATCTTTTTCCACAACTAAACAGGTTATTATATTTAAAACGGATATGTGCAATGCAAAGGATATTTTGAAAAGAAAAGAAAACGACACCTTTGCACCACTGTGTAGCTCTAAAATGCTCCATTTTTGGGCTGAGGCCACGAATATTTGCTTTAATTTAAGAACACAAAACCCTTATATTCAGGTCAGATCATCATTCCTCCCAAAGGTGTGTAGTCCAGACATCAGACATTTTCATATCATCAATCATCTGAATGTTTTAATGAAGGGAAAGAGTGGGGGAGTCCAGTCCTTCCTGCTTCTTGTTTTGTTAAATAAATCTGATTCCAGATTGAAGTTTGCTTCTCCCAAGATAAATTTTGAGCTTCCTTTGCCCCTTTCAGTTTTTCCTATTGCTCGTCATCTGACATAGGCCAGAGGCATCTTGATAAACTTTCGGTATTTACAATATTTACCTAAAAGGAAGACAACTCTGAATTTAAAATGATCTCGCAAAGAAAAATAGACTGAAAAAAATTACAAATATAAGCACACATCCCAATTCTCCCATTTTTGCCAACCTCTGATTGCCAATTCCAGTTGAAACCAGTTACGGAGGTTTGGAGGTTATCCTTTTTCATTCATGTATGTATGTATGTGTAATATATATATATATGTGTGTGTGTATGTGTGTGTGTGTTTACCTTCATTGGTCATTAAAATGAATTACCTGTAAAAGTATCCTGCTTACAAAGCTGACTGATCCCTGTCTGCATATACAAATCATTCTCTCAATTCCCAATTGTCAATTGCAGAAAAACAAATACATGCATCTCTTCCCACTGCTTTCTTTTGGTGTGAACAACAAAAAAGAAGCAAAACATGGTACACATAAAAACAGAAATGAATGAAAAAAAGAGGAAGGGGCACAACATTAAATGAAGATGAACTGAGTTGACCACACAAGGAAAGAATGAGAAAGCCTTGTTGTGGTATTAAAAATGCTGAGCATGCAGGAAGCCCTCTCAAACAATCTAAATTAATATTTAAAAGCATCTCTGCTTTTTAACAAGGGGGTCCTATCTGACCGGTACTACTTCTCCATTCTTTTGTTTTCAACAGGTTCTTCTATCTTAACAGGAAATGTAAAATGTTCTTCTTCTGCACCATTTACAGTGAATTATAGGAAGATATCTTACTAGCAATTAGCATGATTATTTAGCAGCAGTTGTAATGGAATAATTTTGGAGAATAAAGGGGCAATGTAATATTTCTTATTAGAACATGCTTTCTTGGGTTATTAGGCAAAGCATTAAGCTCTCAGTATTGTCCAGATTATATGCAAGACTAATGCTACATAAGAAATATTACTTACCCTGGTTTCATAAAAACCCTGCCAAAATGAATCTGGGCATGAAGATCAATATCCAGCACCTGTTTAAGATAGTCCTATTTGGGAAAAAAGAACCAAAAAGGGATTCTAAGGTATTAATTAAGATATTTGTAAAGTGAACCAAAAACCAGTCCTAAAAAGCTAAGGAGGCATAGATCAAAGACATAGATAATATATTTGTTTCAAGAACAGGCAACCGGAATTTGCGGACTAAGATAATGCACTTGTAAATTCCAATTTCAAACCATCTATGCAAAAGATCACATCAAACATCTAATAAATGCTGTTTTTCCCTACAGTTTGGGAGAGGGCAAAGTATCAGAAAGTTTTTTTAAATAAAAAAAAAAACCAACCTCACCAACTTTCCAATTTTGGTTCTCATTCCACCCAAGACTTCTTTCAACCCTACCAACAGATTATTCAAATCCTTGCAAATCTTGGCAAAAGCAGGTTGCACACCCGGGTTTATTGAATATGTATATAATTTCCTCCTCAAATGGTGTTAAATGATGTCAATATAAATATCTCTATATGACATAATAAAATTGGCAACAACATGAAAGAGCATCACAAAAATGTAATTTTGGATAGATGGTAGAATGCTATTGTTCCTTTATGAAGAGGAATATCAACTGCTCAGATGTTTCAGAACTGATTAGTATATCTCAATGATGGTGAACCTATGGCACATGTGCTACAGGTGGCATGCGGAGGTATTTCTGAGGGCACGCAAGGCGTTGTCCTGTTAGTTCCAGCACGCTTGCGTGCGCTGGCCAGCAGATTTTCAGCCTTGGTTTTCGGTCGTTTTTCACCTTCAGTTTTCAGGGAAGCCTCTGGAGGGTGAAAAATGGCCCAATGGGCAAACCAGAAATCCTATTGGCCCATTTTTCACCCTCTGGAGGGCAAAAACAACCCAATGGGGGAGTGCACGTGCCTGCGCAGTGTGTGTGTGTGTTGTCTGCTGGCACGTGCGCTAGCGCGCGCGCTGCCATTTTTGGCACGCAAGAAGAAAAAGATTAGCCATCACTGGTATATCTGAATCTTTTTTCTTTTTGAAGTTTATCCAACATACTATTCCTCTAACAACAAATGGTAGGTAACATCACCATCCAGAGCATTTAGACTTTGCACAGATGTTGATAGTGTTTGAAGCAGCAAAGATTGCTTTGAATTTGGCATTATCAGCATTCTATACCTGCCAGTTGCTCTTTAAAGAAGCCACATCTTTCCCAGAGCTTGTAGATACTTCTATGGGCTCAAAAAACTTTGCATTTGAGATAAGGAGATGGCAATAAACTGTCCTGTGAGGAGCAATCAATGAGAAGACAAAGGGTACCCATGCTAAGTCTGAATACTGGGCAGCGCTACAAGATTGCTGACTTTTTGATGGCCTTAAGTTCCATTTTGGTGCCTGAAGATTTCCCTCTATTACTTATTTCTAAAAGAGTTTTCATTCCATTACTTTATTTTAAACTGATCCAATACCATCCACCACACATACCTTTTCTCCCATTGACACACCCCCTGATGTGATGATGACATCAGCACGGCTGATTCCTTCATTCAAGGCATTAAGTAAGTCATCTGGGCTGTAAGATGACAATATGAAAATAGATTAATGATATGGGTAGATTTTTATGTACTTCAAAGGAAGAAGTACAAAAAGTTACAACTTTTATTTTCATCAGCAAGAAGAATATAAATTTCAAGAGCAAGACAACCGAGAATCATAATAGGAGGCACATAACTTTGTATGTTTACTGGGAATATTAATTGAATGCAGGAGAGATTTCACTGGCCTGCAATAAGCTATTTCAGGCTGACTCTCAAGAGGGAAATATAGCCACTTCAAGGTTACACTACTATAAATTAGATTGGTGGGATATAGCAGAAAGTTAAGCAGCAGCCAGAAAAGGAGGAAAAGAAGAAATAATAATTTTTTAGAAATAAAAATTTGGTCTCCAAATTTTTATTTCTAAAATTCATATTTCAGAATTCATACAGAACCCATGAAATGAGATAGATCCATGATATTTGTGGCTTCTCATTCTTACTCCAGAGCTGTTATTAGACACAAGTATTCTGCTCAGACTGAATTATTCATGAAGTTCTTCTTATTTATGGCTACGGATTGGTTTTATCAGCACTTGACAAGATCCAATCCACAGCAAAGAGTCTGTTGCTGATCTACTAAATCTCATAGCCCTATTTCTTCTCACTTGTTACTCTTAAATTATTACTTTTAAACTTAATACATAATTTTTATAACATAAATTTAACTCACTGTAATAGGCGCAATATACCTTAAGAGTATATACATATACTCTGCAGCTAATTAACAATAGGTCCTGCATTATGGAGGGCCCCCTTTAGGCAGACAATTTTGTATTTTCAGCCTTATGCACTGCATAACTGCCCTTTTCCTGCCATAACTGCCACCCATAGTCTTTTCATTATGAGACGGATGGCAAATTAATTAATTAAATAAAAAAATACATTCATTAGAACAGTTTTATTCTTGCCATATTAGTAGAGTAAAAGCAACAAAGAAAATTAAAAACAAATCTGTTAACCCGGGTAAAAAGTATGCTGAGATTCCACAATTTAACATTTTAATTCTTATCATAGCACCCCTGGGACTACTGGATTAAAATGGGATTTGCTTTTGCTGTTCTGATAATGAAACACATTTCGTTGAGAATAAGCACAATTTGATACAAAGAAAATAACATTTTCTTTTAATGTTATGGGCATGAAATAAATGAATCCATTTAATCATTTAGATTAAATCCATGTGAACTTTTTTAAAATAAAAATTCTGTGATGAGTGTCTCTTTCCATTAAAAAAATTCAGGAATAATGCTGACCTTATTTGCCCCTGCCCCATCATAAGCCGTCCTCTGGGTGGTTATTTGTCTTTCCTCCTGAATTACTGAAACCTGGATGCCAAGATCCAGATCAATAGTCTCCTATGACCTTTTCTTCATTCCATACATAATGTCAGGCTTCTTCTATCAGCCAGGACTGAAACTAGTTTATTACAAGAAACAACTGTCTCAGAGATCTGATTAAGAAGATTTATTAAGCAGACCATAGTAATAGCTCAGCCATTGCTCTCAGGCATTGCTCTGCTTCTACTTCTCTAAGATTCCCTTTTAGGCTGGAAGAAGCGTCACTACTATCTCAGAGTATAACTTCAATATTTATTGGTTTTTATTTTGCTTTTGCTTTTCTTCAGGCTTCTTCTCAGCTGTTTCTTCTTTTCTTTATTTGGTCCCCTGATGTCCCAGCTAATGCTCTTTACTGTCATCTTCTCAGACTTGTGTTTTCTTTCTTCCTTCTGGATAAAATTATAGTCTCTAGACACCCACCTCAGTTTCTGTAATAACTCCCAAACATGCCTACTTTATAGGGATAAGATTTTGACAATTCTGGCGATAACAACATGAAAAAGTAAGTATTCTGTCATATACGTTAGTACCTGACAACTAGAGAATCTTCTGTTTAGATTTTTTTAAATGTGAAGGGGGGTGGGGAAGAGACTTTATTTCAAGCATCTTCCTGGAAAGTCCTACTCAAAGACTGGGCATTCCAGAATGCACTACACATGTGGCAATCTGAGTTACAAGGAAAGGACTGCATAATGCAGCTTTGTAAAAAAAAAATATCACACATAATGCTAGCTTTTTCTTTCTGTCATCACTGCCCCATCACATTTACTTTTGAGTAAGAAAAATCAGTAAAAAATTGTGAATCTAAATTGGAAAGTTTGCTAGTACAAACTTTAACCTTACAGATATTGTTGCAAATGTTGCATGGTGTTCAGCTCACATTCCTTTTATCATCCTTTAACCAAAATAAAACCATACTGATGAAGAGGGAAAGGAGGCAGCCAACTCAAAAAGTCACCGTAGAAATGTATTGAATTTCCAAACAGCAACATTAGTTATTGTTCTGCATAGCACAAAGCAAATAAAACAGATTGCTAATACAGATCGACATTTAATCCTTCTGTGACTCAATTCTTCCTTTAGATAAAGTAGTGCTAGAAAAAACATTTTATAAGAAATATTATTTCTTATATTATGTACTATTTATAGAACAGATTTCTAAGACCAAACTGTGATATCTCTAGACAGACTACCAGTATATCTGAATCAACAGTGATCTCACCACACCTAATCAAAGAGACATTATGTTTATTTAATTATTCTATTGTTCCTTCCCTTAATTTGTAAATAAGACTATCAAGCAACAGATAGTGAATTATAAATCAACAGTATTATGAACAAGCAATATAGAACAAAACAAACAACAAACTGAGACAATAATAGAACACCAGAATTAGGCTAGAGAAGCTGGTTGTTATTTTCAGGTACCCAGAAGGCTGCAAAAGCAGAAAAGCAAACAAACTTGTTCTCTACAGTTTCTAACCTTCTCCTGTGAAGCATAAGATAACATGCAATGTGCTGTGCATGGGGCTACCCTTGAAATGTATTCAGAAGCTTCAGCTGGTGCAAAATGAGACTGCACAAACTATATTAGGATGCCCAGAGAAGGGCACATGTAACACCTCTACTCCATGAATGCCAACGGGTGCCAGTTTGCTTCTTGATCCAATTCAAGGTGTTTGTTGTAACCATAAAGCTCTACATGGCATGGAGCCAAGCTACTTACAGAATCAGCTTCGCCTCATTACAGTAGCCTGTCACATCTGGTCAGGCAGGGAAGGTATGTTGCAGATCTCGTCAATTAAAGAACTCCAACTTTCCTGCCAGCCTTTTCTGCCATGTCCTGTGGAATAGTCTCCCTCTGGAGGTGAGGCAGACACCCCACCCCACCCCACCTGTCCTGACCTTAAAGTTAAAACAAGGCTCTGCAGCCTCATGTGAGGAGCCCAAAGGAGCATAAAGCTATGGGGCTAGTTGGTGCTCTGAAAGCTCCCCCTTCACTTTTTTTAACAGGCTTTGATTATTATTCTTTCTCCTTCCAAAATTTTTATTTTAACATTCTAACATTTATATGCTGTTTTCATATTTTAACATTTAACTGTACACTGCCAAGAGTTTTTTGAACAGATGGGTGATTCAAAAGTATGAAAAACAAACAAATAAAATTAAGGATCCAATCTGGGTTGGTCACTGGGACCAGAGGTTTTGTCTTCTGAGCTTTCGGACTTGTGCTGGAGCCCATCTCCAGGGAACTTCTTTCTGGTAGAAGTTCACTTTCATTTGTGAAATAAAATTAAGTATCAGCTAAGAACTTTCTCTGTGTGACAAGTGGATGTCAGGTGACAAACTGTTAGCTTTTCTTTAAGTTTGCAGCATGGCTATTCAGTCTCAAACAGATACATTACACATTTAACAAATCAAGTACCATATTTTTCAGCGTATAAGACGCACCTTTGTTTTTGGGGAGGAAAATAGGGGGGGAAATCTGCCTACCAGGTATTCATCTGGCTAGTGTCCTTAGTCTGGTCAGCT
>JANHFT010005001.1:226784-240814 GCA_032467955.1 Pseudoxenodon macrops
ATGCTAGCCAGATGAATATCTGGTAGGCAGATTCCCCCCCCCCTATTTTCCTCCCCAAAAACTAAGGTGCGTCTTATACTCCGAAAAATATGGTAAATAGGGTGTGAACTCCTAAATTGTAATTACCACTGAATTCACAAAAACTCCCAAGGAGTTTTAATTTACTAGGAAATCTTTAAAAATCCCTTTCCTTTAATGCTTTTCAAACAATTTTAAACATTGTCACCTTGTTCAAATATTCTGTAGGTTTAATGAGAGTCAACATGAGCTGCCACCCCATTATTTCTTGTATGTTGGGGGGGGAAGATAAGGGAAGAGGGGAATCTTTTCTTTAGCTTTTGTCTAAGACCAATTCCAATGTAGGGAAGTAGCAGTTGTTTCTGAATTCTCGTTGTTTTATATGGCTGGAATTTAAGCCATTTTAAGATTTGTTCCATTAAAATACAGCCAATTGAAAATGTTCTGAGAGAAGTGGAATTTTTTCCCCTTTATCTCAAAAATTAACTTTGTGCATATTTATTTATTTACTGTTATTTATATGTGGTTTCTTCTCATATGTATGCAGCTCCTTCTCATATATGGTCTACACCAGGGGTGTCAAACTAGATTTCTTTGAGGGCCAGATCAGCATTGTAGTTCTCCTCCACGGGCCGGCCAGGGGAGAGATGGAATGGACACCTACTGCAGCACCCTGTGGCCCCCCTGTGCCCCATTTTGGCCGGCAGAATGCTACAGGAGGCTGTCCAGGCTGAAAACATTTTGGCTACCAGAGGCACCGCGGGTGGTCCTTTGCTATTTCTTGGCCAGCCCTGCGGGCCAGATTTAAGCACTCCATGGGCTGCACCCGGGCCGCGGGCCTTGAGTTTGACACCCCTGGTCTACAGTCTCTAGACTGTATAGATATTGACACTGTTCTTCATTTCAAATGTGTGAATGCAAGTCTGTATCTATGTTGTGGGGTTACAGACTGATGGAGCTGTCCTGCTGCAGATATAGCAGGAAAGAATGTTTTGGTAGCACTCACATCATCAGATTCCCTGATAAGTTCTGTGTCTTCCACTTGCACCACAGCATCAGCACCACAGGGTATTGGAGCACCAGTTGTAACTCGCATTACTTGACCAGGCATTACAGTTTGAGTTGGCTACAAAAATACCAAAACATGTCAATTTAGTTTTAAAATTTTAGAATCATAAAATAAATGAAACATATTTTAACATTTTGGATTACAGATATTTTCTTCATTAGTTTAATAGGACAACAACAAAAACCATAACAAAATTATATTACACTTTGCAGTTTAATTCAGGATGTTAATGAATACTACTACAAATTATGTGACTATACGGTTGTATCAAAGGAGTTTGTTTGAAGAAGGAACTGAGAGAATAAGTTTCTTTTGAGTCTAGCACTTTATTTCCGGGAAACACATATACAAAGCGTTGTTAATTTATTCTTCTCTTCCATTTCATCTTTTTTTTTTTAAATTGACTGCAGTAGAAGCTTTCAAATACAGTGCATAGAAAATAAACTTCAATCCCCTTTTATCCCCTAAAATATTATATCTGAATGATCAAGAACTGCTTAACTTGTCTCATAACAGTTCCAGTTCCTTGTTCTCAGACCCAATTCGCTGTGAATGGATCTTCAGTGGCCTTGTCTTCTGGCTGCTGCTACTAACGGCCAGGTCAGTGTGTAATAGCCCTCCCCCATCTATAATTTGATTGTGAATGAGATGCCAACCTGTCATTATTAGCAAGATCTCGATGTGATCTGCCTTTCTGAAATTTGCCAAGCTGTGCTTTGAGTGTGGCATCAACCAAGACTCTCGAGTGGGGGTGGGGAATGGCAGTTTTCAATAGGAAATCGTTATGGCTTTCAACGCTCCCGCTAGATAGGTCCCTGACGGTGAGAGCCTGTTCATTAAGTTGACCTCTACGGCTCAGTTGGGAATTGTTGCTGTTGCACCAACCTCCTTGCTGCATAGCAACCTCCACGTCTAGAGTTCCATTTCTGGATTGGCAGTAGAATTTTGGAGAAACTTCATGGTTCTAGGACTTTAATCTACCTTCCCTAGGAATGGGCTCTGAGGTGCTTAGGAGTTCATGGGTTTCATGACAGCCAGATCATCCAGAGTCTGTCTTGAGACAGTGATCACACTTTGGATTTGGTCTTCCTATCAGAGCAGTGGCAACGTGAACTGACATTGGGGAGCCTCTCAGTGTCTCTCTCCTTTGCCTTGATTTCTATGGGATTCTCTAATACCACTATCCACTGGAAGGGAAGAGGACCCATTAAATTTATTTGCTTGACAACAATTTAAACTTGTTGAACTTGAAGAAATGGAATGTTAAAAGAGCTAGATGTTTACATGACAAGAGAATTTTCATGCTATAGATCTCTCAAGAACTTAAGATGAGACTCTTCTTTTCCTACACTTTTAGTGAAGCCATAAATAAATATCCTACTAAATTGAAAGACTAGATGTTGATTTTATTAACTTTTAATCTAAAGGCTCCTTATTTTGTTGCGTGATTTTATAATTGTTTTGCATTATTTAACTGCTTCATTTCTTTAAATTTTGAAATTTGTGTCAATGACTGTAATAAACATGCTAATTGCCTTTTTATTTCATGTACATAGGAACTTTATTATAGGTAAATGATAAATAACTTTTCTTTTACTACTATTGCTAGATTTTATATTCATGGAGGAAACTATCACATTAAAATATGTAATTATAGAAATACAATAATTCATATAGCCTTTGTGTTATTTATAATAGTCATTAGAATGGCTTTATGTTATTTTATGAGATTATTCTTGTTCATAATGAACAAAAAATAGAAAAGGGAAGCAAAATATATTGTACCTACTTGCTCACCAGCTTGGGATTCCCCAATAATGAAACGATCCCCTGGTCCATCAGCAGCTGAAAGTTAATATAGGATCATGATAATTACAATTATCAATAAAATATGCATTATCAGGCTCTTTATTTTTGCTATGGCTATTTCTGACTTTATAATTCCTTCTCGCACAAATATATATTTGCATAACAATTTTGATTTGACCACTTTCCTAATATGCAACGTAACTCTACAAATTAAGTTACTACATAACATATATTATACATTCTGCTTTATATAAACACCTTAGTGTCACACCCTATTAACATTTCTTACAGAAATATTCTGTGGGTTTACTTTCTGGGACCAAAATTACAATTTTTACCTATGGCAAAAGGCAATGAATTATTTTATTGTGCCATTTATGTTGAAAAATAATAATGTATATGTAAAAATCTTGTTAGGATGTTATCATTTCTGCCATATTCTGCCAGCCAATAAACGTTCTGGGATGAGGCTGCTGTGGAACGGAGCATATGCTGAAAATTTTATTCTTGCTCATTCGTCCTCATACAGTACCTGAACCAGAGGTGGGTTCCTACCGGTTTGGACTGGTTCTACCGAGTAGCTAGTAGGCCACTGGTGACGTCACGGAGCCACTTCTGTTGCTCCGTGGGCACCGACATCTTTTTTGGGGAATTTTGTTTTTTGAAAAAAGAAAAAAAAATCTGGATTTTTTTCCTTCTGCGCATGCGCAGAAGCCGAATTTCCGGCACTGCGCATGCGTCGCCATCTTATTTTCCGCCTTTTTTAAAAAAAATCGGGGCTTTTTTTTACTGCGCATGAGTGTGCACATGGGGCACGCGCGCACAAGGCGTGCCCACGCAGCGCAGGAGGCAGCGAACCGCCAGCAAGGTAACTTTGGAACCTACCCCTGACCTGAACCACATCCAATCTTTTCATGAGGATTTCTTATGTCTATGCAGAATGCTTAAGGAAAGCAAAAGGAGGTGGTGGAGATGAACAGAGTGCCCAGAATGCTTCACTGAGAACAAGCCAAGGTGAAAAGTATATTGGTCATATGGATTTCTGCTTTGCACAGGATATGCTAGATATTTTTTATTCAGCAACATACTTTTCTCTGAATGAAATTATCCTGAAATCTTTAAAAAAAACAAAAACTAAAGGCCATATTACTACAATAATAGTTAAAATCCTTTAATGGGATGGATGAATATTATCTTTTGTAGCACTAAGCTTTTAAAAAAAGTAACTTTATTATAAATAAAAAACATACATAAGCAAACTGATTTGTAATATCAGTTCTAATTTACATTGTGTAATGATAAATGACACTTTTAAATATAATATATATCCTGTAAGTATGAATGAATTTCATTAAGGACTAAAATGCTTTTGAGGACTAGTGGGCCTGCTTTTCTAGGCAAACCTAGAGTACAGAAACCAGCACTCTGCTGTGATACTGAACTGGAGAAAAGCATCCTGTCATATTCAAAATTGTTAACATTCACCTCTGACAGCATAGCCATCTTTTACTGAAGCTGGAAAAGGTGGAAGGTTATCTTTTGCATAAACATCTTGGGCAAGGACTCTGCCCATTCCATCTAATACATAAACACAGGGGGGGAAAGAGAGCATACATGAAATTCTGATAACAAAAACTTTATTTAAAACAAAAAAACTCTTTCAAGTTTTATCAACATTTATAAGGGAGCATTTAGAAAAAATGTCCAAAGTTTGCCAGCCAGAGTAAGGGAGATGCACGGAACTAAATGTACAGTGCTAAAAATAGTAACTTTAATATAAAATGAGTTCTGACTTCTCTATTTAAGTGTGCCCATATTCCTTTCAAGGAAATTTTGAATATTTCCCTTTTTAATTTCATTGTCAATAATCTATGAAGATACACCCATTTAGAAAGAAAGAAAAATATTGGCTATTGTAAGTAGACTAAGATTAGAACAATGATATAATAATGTGTTTTTTTTGGTATGATGATTTATTTGCAAAATGGTTTGATCTCATAAAATCCCGATCTTGAGTCAGTTATGAAAGTTCAAAGACCAAAATATAACATGCATCCTGAGAACTTCCATTCTGTAGGAAGGTTCTGTCCACTTTCCTCCTGGAAGGCTTGGGCCTTCTCCCCACCCAACTATGAAGGCCTACTTTCCTTCCCTTTTTGTGTAGCTACGGAGAACTGCACCAACCCAAGTGAGATGCAGCTACTGGAGAAAGCTAGTAAATGTTATGTTTCTGAAGGTAGAAACCCCCCCAGAACATTGTGAGGTCTGGGGCTTGTCTTGAGAAGTTTCTGAGGCTCTTTCTAGCCTTTGAAAACATTGTGAGAGCTGGTACTCATCTTGCAATGTTCTAAGGTTCTTTCTACCTTTGAAACATTGCAAGCACCAGTGGTAGGTTGGGGAACAAGTGCCAGTAGTGGGGCAGCAGATGAAGATCAGCTGTGAAGTGCTCCAGAAGTCAATTGGAGAGAAGACCCAGATTTTCTAGGAGTGGTTGAGAGAGGGGAAAGCCCAAATGTTCCAGGAGAGTGGTGGGGCAGGGAGAAGGCCTAATCTTTCTAGGCGTGGTGTGGAGGGGAAAAAATCTGTGAACCAGTGTGTCTCCCAGGACCTCCCCAATCCCTAAAGAACCTGTGTGGTCACTTAACAACCTGCACAGTTGCTTAATGACCAGAACAGTGGGGCTGGTGTTGACCAGGAATCTAATGTTTCTATTGAAAGTCTTGAGGAAACCTAGGTGCCAATGTCATCATTGCCTCTGCAGGCCTTCAAGGTCATGGAAAGTTCCTCAGGAAACACCCAAAGTCCATGAGATGACATCCAATGTCCTCAGAGGAACTCCAAGGGCGGTGAGTGGCTATTTCTGTACTTCTTTATCTTATTTAAAGCGTAGCAGCTTATCTGGGTGGAGTGTGCGAGTGCTTCTGGGAGGAGAAGTGGACAATGTAACAAACATATAAATATGAATGTCAAAGTGTTTTCAGGATTCTCCCTTGCTAAGGGAGGCCCGTCTTTATTTAGCATAATAAACGTGTAAAGCTTATCAAGGTAAATACCTGGACTCTGTCTTTCTTTATACCAAACTGCACCTGAAACACTGGGACTGTGATTATTGAGCGAGGCACTCATATGGGCATCTTGTATAATAATTGCAATAACATATGACCCAAATTGTGATCTCAATTGTGGTTGTAAATTAAGGACTACTTGTGCAGCCTTTCAAAATTGTTTGCTCACATTGATTTAGGCTGCTTTCTTCACTTTAGGGGATGTGTGAGTAGTATATAGTTGTACTGTTATATATGCAGTATCTGTACTGATAATCTGTATGTGTACAGTATTATTTCATTTTTTGGTAAATATTATTACACAGTTTGTTGGGAAGCGATTTCCTATAACATAATCATGGATGCCAAATAAATGTACAACTTACTCTCTTTTTTACTTGACATGCAGCAGGAAAAGAAACTGATGGTAAGTATGATTAATAACTGTGTTTGTTATTGTGATTCTTCTTCAATCTGGATTTGTAGTAAAATACTATTACTACACACTTCTGCTGACAAAAGCAAATGTTTTAGCTAAAACTTTACCAAGCAGCAACTAGATAATATATGTAGCTTAATTCTCATAATACAAATATAATAAATTACTGCTGCTTCTGGTGTTATTTAGGTTACAAAACATACTTTGTTCCAGATTTTAGTTTTTATTTCCCTATCTTTTTTTTAACCTGACCCATTTTCCTGCTAGAATGAAAATCTAAAGTAAGCTACATTTTTGCTATGAATTTATTAGGTAAATTCCAGGCATTCTACAAGCTATTATCTCTTGGATTCAGTTCTTTTATAAGTAGTAGAAAGATATCCAACCCAAGAGAACTGTTGCTGTAAACAGTCTAATAAGTTATACATAATTTGAAATATAAAAACTAAGGCTGTGCAAATCCTTTCAAACAGTTACTTTGCAATATATAAGATTATGCATGAAATATCTTTCTCCAAATCATTAAAGCAGATACATATTTTTCTAGATGCATGCAACTGCTTTGTAAGCTCTTGGCTGTTTCAACATAGAGGGCTGTGCCTGCAAATGGATATTGAGAAGACAAGCAGAAACAGTTGACATTACAGCTGTGCAGGTCTAGAAAAAAACATGGCTGCTTTAATGTTTGAGAAAGAGGTACACGTATGCATTTCTGTGGATTGTGAAGCACATCTTTCCAAGTATTTTCTCAGTCCTAATAAATATATCATAAATGAAACTTAAAGAGTTCTCCCTTTATTCTTCTTCTGGATGCCAGAACTGATACTAAATACCTCGATAATTGATTATTTCTGTTCCAAGCACTGGAGTCATCTCCAGAACTGTAATGAAGGCTTTGTCCATAGATGTTAATGGGAATGGAGACATACGATGTCTTCTTGCTACTTTTGTAATGTCTACAGCACTGTGACCTGCAAAAGAGCATTACAGTTATAATTATTTTTTAAATAAATAACACAATTAATATCTTCCTGGAAAGATTGATAAACTATAGATACAGGTAGTCCTTGATTTACAACTGCTTGAAATTATGATAGTTTCAGAAAAAGTGACTTACAACTTGTACCTGTACTTATGACTGTCACAATCTCCCTATGGTCACGTGATTGCTATTCGGGCCTTGGCAACCAGCTTGAATTTACACTGGTTGCAGTGTTCTAAAGTCACTGACATGTGACCTCAGGACATGTGACCTTTTTGCTGATTTCTGGAAAAAGTGCCCTTTGGGAAAGTTTCGATTTGCATAACAACCACATGATTTGCTTAACAATCTCTATAAAATTATTGTAAAATTGCATCTAATTTGATTAATCTGGTCCCAATTCTGGTCATAAGTCAAAGACTACTTGTACATCATTTTCCTCATCTAAACAATACTTTGTCTAAAACCAATATTTTATAACATTTGGGGAATGAAAATACTTTTCAAATTTGTTCCATCCAATTTATTATTTACATACACAAAGTTCAAGTACCCAGTTTACTTGGTTATTTTTGCCTCTAGGTGAGATGGGCAGTATATAAATTTAATAAATAAATAAATTGAATAGTTTTGTTAATTTGAGATTCTTTTTGAGGATCAATATCTCACATTTTCTACAAATAAAACCATATTCTTATTACTTGATATTTCTGAGAATTATGGCCAAAAGTAAGGAACATTTTTTCTCTCTATTCAGTAGTCCTCAACTTACAACCACAATTGAGCCCAAAATTTCTGTTGCTAAGCAGGGCAGTTGTTAAGTGAATTTTGCCCCATTTTACGGTCTTTCTTGTTTTAGTTGTTAAATGAATCATTGCAGTTGTTAAGTTCTTAAAACAGTTGTTAAGTGAATCTGGCTTCCCCATTGACTTTGCTTGTTAGAAGGTTGCAAAAAGTGATCATATAATCCTGGGACACTGCAACTGTCATAAGTATGAATCAGTTGCCAAGCATCTGAGTTTTGATCATGTGACCATGGAGATGCTACAATGGTCATAAGTGTGAAAAACAGTAATAAGTCACTTTTTTCAGTGCCGTTGTAACTTCAAAAGGTCACTAAACAAACTGCTGTAAGTTGAGGCCTACCTGTACAGGGTGTTCCAAAAGTCAAACCCCAAGAGGCAATTACAATATGCTTCATTATTTTATACTTTTTTCACAGAAAATGTTACCCTATTTAGGAAAGTTCTTAGGCTATGCAGTTGTAGAACTAGTTAGAAACCATGGTTAAATGCACATCAAACTAAAACACGTATTAAAACAATATTTTCTTTTAAGAAATGTATTTTTCTAAAGTGTCCATTCTTATTCTACTATTCAGCTGAAAATATTTTCCAACTCTATGAGAAAAAGCTCTGCTTCCTTGGAATTATATATTATTCAGATAAGATTGCTCTAAGATAACTTCCCAAATCTTGCTTAAATGAAACATCTTCCATTTATTTAAACTGAATACAGCCTGCTTGGTTTTTGTTTGTTGGTTTGTTTAGATTTTTAAGCTCAAACTCAAAGAAACAAACATACCTAATATTCCTTTCTCATTCTATTTTTCACATACCAACAACCCTGTGAGATGAGTTGTGCCTGGCCCAAAGTCACTCAACCTAAAACAGGAATAAAACTCATAGTCTGCTGGTTTCTAATTTGGTGCCTTAATTGTTAGATCAAACTGCTAATGTGATTGTTTCAGTAGCTTTATCTAAGGCAGTGATGGCGAACCTATGGCACACGTGCCACAGGTGGCACGTGGAGCAATTTCTGAGGGCACGTGAGGCGCTGCTCTGTCAGCTGCAAAAAAGTGACTTCCGGTTTGCCCGTAGGGCCGTTTTTCGTCCTCTGGAGGCTTCAGGACGCTTCCCTGCAGCCCCTGGAGGGTTTAAAATGACCCAGCAGGCAAACTGGAAGTCCGTTCCTGAACTTCCGGTTTGCCCATAGGGTCGTTTTTCGCCTTCAGGAGGCTCCCCTGAAGCCTCCAGAGGGTGAAAAACAGCTCAATGGGCAAAAGGAAGTCCTGTTGGTTTAAATTTTTGGAGAAACTGATAGCATTATTCAATTTACCCAGAATTTATTACAGTTGAGCAACTAATAGATTCATGCGAGAATAATTGATCATTATACTGGTGTATGCTATTTGTTGGACAGGGATTTCAGGGTATTTCAGGGTATGGCAACAGACAAATCGGAAACAGCCAATTTGAACCCAGAACAACAACAACAAAAAAACAACAATCAGGAATCAGGACTCCAAAAATGACCAACTAGAAACTGGAATGAACAAAAGGACCAATCTGAAACCAAGACCACCAAAATGACCAAGCAAGATTAGGCACAAAAATAATCAGAGACCAGCACTCATCAACCTGCAACCTGCAACAACTGCAAATCAGTGCAGCTAAAGACCAAAGAGAAGCCAGGATGCTTGGCTATAAAGACAGGATATAAAATTAATCAATCAGTGCCTGCTCAGTTGCTATGGCCTGTGTACCAAAACATCTTGCCTTTGAAGATATTAGTCACAGTTGCTGATGAAAAATTAAGAAATTTATTTCTTAGACCATGATCACTAAACTTTTAAGCCCAACACTGCTCAATAATAACTAACTTTTATATAAATCCTGTTCTTAATTTTTTGCAATATTTCTTAAGACGTTAGCTATTTCTATATGTAACATAAGCAATTGATTCAATTCTTGTGAGGCAATGATTGCTGGGTTTGTTATACTAAAACACTGAAAATTAAAATACATTTTCATTAAATGCATGATATCCAAATTTGGGAAATAGCTCTGTCTAAAAAAAAGACATAAGAAAGAAGTTCAAAATATGGTGAAATTACTCAAATTTGGTCACCTTTTATTAATAGTATTTCATAAATATTTTGAAGTTTGATTATTTATATCTACTTTATTGAAATTACCTTTCATTGACTATTTGTAACTACTTTCTTGCATTTACTGTATTAACATAAAAGAGATCTCATTGTGTTGGTGAATCTGGTCCATACATTTCACTCTATCAGCTAGGTTTAAACTTATAACATTTTGCTCAGATAATAAGAATGTTATCTTAGGAATTCTATTCCTAAATATTTAACTTTCCCTTTTTTACAGTCAGTCACTATATCTTTTATTATAGAGATTCAGTGGTCTATGCTTCAACAATTTCATTCCATGATATTTATTACAAACTGATTTAATAAAAAAAGAACTAAAATAACGAATTATAAAGCAAGATAGTGAAAACAGAAGCATTGACTAATAAGAATCAATAAAAATATTGCTAGTCACAAAGCTAAAAGGCTATTAGCTTTATATAAATGATTTAATTCAATAATCTGGATTACACAACTGTTTCATGGGTGCATTCTGATGTATACACATATAGACAGTAACTTTGTCATAGTTTATCACTACAGTCACAGTTTATCATTTTTGACAATCCATTTTAATGACTGCATTAAATGCAATAATAAAGCAACTTGATTCAGTAAATCTTAATTAAAATTAATCATTGTTAATACATATAATTAATATACATCTTACTGAAAATAAATGTCAGTTTCTGGTTTGCTTGAGAGATCAGAAATGTGTGTGTCCAAGTTTCTGCATGTAACATAAAACTGTATTTCTCCAGTTCTCTCTAGCCTGAAAGCAGAAAACTATTAACTGACTTCCTGTCCCCTCTTCCAGAAATTTCTGCTATATATTGAGGAGCGGAGATGTTTTTACAAAATATTTATTTTACATTTTAGCATATATTTATTCATGACTTTACAAATGTCATAGAACATCTGTCCATGAACACTAGATACAATATTTTGCATATCCTTCAGTTTGTCTACTAAGATCTCCTTACATATACCCATGTGTACTCTGCAGACACAAAAGCCTAGAAAAATAGCTTTAAAAGAAGTTCAGTTGCATTACTTTCTATGGTGTCACCAAAATCATTCCACCAAAACTATACCTTATATTCCAGAAGAATACAAAGATGCAACACTTACTTGCTCGGAGGATATTCTCCTTACTGCTGCACCTGGATTGGACCTGTAGAGAGAAGGACAGAACTGATAAATCAGAACAAACATTATAAAGTGACTACAGGAATATATGGGCAAGTTCCTGGGACCTGGAGACAGAGGCTATATTCATTTTTTTAAATCTTACAGAACAAACTGTTGCTTAACAGTTTGAATTAAATATAAACAAGAGAAACTAAACCAATGTATAGAATACAAATTTTGTTTAAAGCTGAACCATAATAATTTAAATATATATATTCAATTTCAATTATGCTTTCCTTTACTACAAATATATTAATGAGAAAAATATAATGAAATCTATATTTTACTTCAAATATATAATACAGAAATAAAATACTGTTGGAGACACTTGAAGCTGATTGTAATAGATCATTTAAAACCGGACAAGATAAAATAAAACCTGTACTTAACATTTCTAGCTGTTTCAAAATGTGATCAATTATTTCCTAAGCACAAATTTCTTCAAAACTTTGAGGTTATTGTTTGTCTTAAACATGATATCTGATTAGACTATACAGGTGCTCTTGGTTAATGACCACTTGTTCAGTGACTGTTCGAACTTATGACAGTGCTGAACAAGTGGTACTTACAAGTGGTCCTCAAAATTCTGGGCATCACAATACCCCTGCAATCACCACTTGGCAATGGGCCCAGATTTTTTTTACTATCGTGGTGTCCCAGAATCATGATTATGATTTGTGACGTTCCCCACTGGCTTCCCACAAGCAAAGTCATTGAAAAAGCCAATAGGAAGTCAGAAGGCATGAGGTGCTCACTTAACAACCCACATTAATTCACTTAATGATGTAACTGGGGCCTGCCAAAAATACCGTTCCTAAGCAACATGGTCACATGACATCATGCTTTATGACTGCATCACTTAGCAATAGAAATTCTGTTTCTAATTATTGCCCTTAAGTGAGGACTATTGTATTATCATTTATCACAGGGCCTGTTGTAGGAAAATCAATCAGAATGTTTTTACAGAGGACTTTTGAGAAACATAACATCTTTTTTGTTTTTTACTTAATATACTGGTTGGGTTGCACTCCTGGAAACAACAGGTTTGAATAGTTCTCAGAGGCTCTAGCCTAATGAATAATAAAGGAATACTGGCACTTGATTTATTCTGTTTCCAAGATTCTGCATATTATATTATCTATACCATGTCTACAGTATGCACGAATATTAACGTAAACATATTCTAAACTGGGTATGTTTAGCTTAAAGAAAGCATGTTAGCAAATACAAAGTACTATAATTGGGAAAAGTGTTTGAATTTACTTGAGAATAAGATAAACATCAAGGTGTAGAGGTTTTGCAGAGAGGGATCCAAACTTGAAATCAAGAGCAATTTTCTGACTGTGAGAGCTCTTTTAACAGTGAAGAACCTGATTTTTAAGTTGTGGGTACTCTACCATTGAACTTGATGAAACAAAGATTGGACAGTATTTTTTCTATGGCAGGGGAATCAAACTCAAGGCAAACTCCGGGCCACAGGCGTGGGGCCTCCCTGGAAATAGCAAAAGACTGGCCCGCAATGCCTCTGCCAATAAAAACAGAGCTCGGGAGCCCTTGGTAGAGGGTTGTGGGAGGCTGTTGAAGCAGAAAACGGAACTCGGGAGCCCATTTTCGCTGGCAGAGCATTCAGGCCACCACAGGCACCCCGGACATGAGTGACGTGGAGCTGGCTACACCCCCCCTGCCCCCCTCAAGGTCAAATACAACCCTGATACGGCCCTCAATGAAATTGAGTTTGACACCTCAGGTCTAGGGTGATATGAGGATTCTTGATCTGGACAGGGCACCAACGTGCCTTCTAACTTTATGATTCTATGAATCTCTTACTTTCTTGAGAATAAGTAATAATGGTATTCTGTGGGATTATTTCTTGCTAGGTTGTATTTTGTTGAGAGGAGCTAGACAATATCACATTTTTCAAAAATCTCTGAATGAGGGAGTAAAACTTTTTCATACGCTATTAATTGCACAGCCTACATTTCCAAATATTTGTTTCTTCTAAAAAGAAAAGAAGCAGCTTATACTATGAAGTCCAGATTCTAGTTTTACTTGTCAATAAAGAACATTTAACATGAAAATTAATGAGGGAGCAAACAATTATTGAGTTTAAAATAAGGAAACCTGTGTAGTTCTGCAGCACTTCTGAGTACAAAATTGTACCTTATATAATGTCTGTAGAGCTCCTCAGTCATTCAAGACATAGTTGCCTCAAAGGTACTTTTTCAAAAGGCAACTGGACTTTTTTTCTTGAGGAAGAAGAACAAAATGTTTTGCTTCTCATCCAAGAAGCTTCATCAGTTGTGATAACGGGGGAGGGGGAAGGGAGTGATGGAAGGATAGGTTCTGACTGGATGATTGGGGACGGACAGACAATAGAAGGATTATATTTCTTTGCACTTTCTCTGAGAGCTCTTGAGCCTACAATGAGGTTTATCTTTGCCCACAGGTTCACCTGAATCAGAGTGCAATTTGTTGTGAAATCTTCTTGAAACTTCTGTAATCTCCAGTCTACAACACAGTCCTTGCAGCAGTTTCAAGAAAGTTCC
>JANHFT010005001.1:240914-280666 GCA_032467955.1 Pseudoxenodon macrops
GGGAGAGTGCTAATGACCAGATGACTGCAAAGAAATACAAACCACCTCCACCTGGTCAAAACTTACCATTCCACCCCCTCTCCCCAGCCAAACTCAACTGTCATACCTATTCTTCCATTCCCCCCTCCACCATCACAACTGATGAAGCTTGTGGACGAGAAGCGAAACATTTTGTTCTTCTTCCTCAAGGAAAAAACAGTCCAGTTGCCTTTTGAAAAAGCACCTTTGAGACATCTTATATAATGCTGAAAAAATTATGGATTAAAAGAAAACCCCAAACATCCCTCTTTCTTCTGTTCCAAAGCAGCTTGCCCCAAAGAGACATCTGTCTGAATTTATGCCATTAACATAAATCTACTTATTACAATAAAATAACTTAAGCCAATGTTCCAACCTATGCTGGCTTATGGTTGTCCTTTCCTGGAAAAAATGTACATTAAAAAAATAAAGAACAACTGAAAACAACACAAACTTTACTACTATAATTACACAGTAATAGTTTCAATTAAAAAAGTGCCTCAGATTTGTTGCTGCCCCCACCCCCAACTTTCCCATGATGGTAAAACCTAATAGGTTGGCTTTTGTATCCTAGATCTACTATAAACAAAATTCTTAAATAATACATGTCTGCCATGTATGAATGTGTTTGTTTGTGTCTGTGAAGCATGAGTGAGAATGGAGGTGGGTTGTTTGGGATGGATAGTGTCATTTTTTAAATCTTTGCAGAAGTGAAAAAAATAATTGAGCAATATCAAATATGTTTACACCAGAGACCTATCATGAAAATATAAGGATAAAACATGGAGTAATCTGGGAAATGATAAATGGAGAAACAAATATGATCATCCAACACAGAAAATGAGATGATGTTAATGTCAATAACAAAAGTGAAAATCAAGAGTTTTGAACACAACACACAAGGATTCCCACACCCTAGAACAGATGTTTGCAAATGGAAAACAGCCCCTTAGAATAGTAATAGTTAAATTAAGTTGCAGTCTCTAGTCTGCCTGATTATTGGGAATTGCACACCTAGGCAGGGGAGGAATCAAGCGGGGAGTTAGCTTTGAGTCATTGAACAGCTGCAAGAAAAGCAGGACTGATAAACCTCCACCCTGCCCCAAGGTCCAAGGAACCTTATCTATCTGTTGCCAAAGAAGGCAAGCAGTCTGTAGTAGTCAACTTGTAGTCAATTTGAACTCTTCACATGATGACCTATTGCTTGTACCTAATATTAAATTCACCATTAAGCCCATTTATAGTGAAGCGAATGCAGGAACAACATTAAAAAAATGTATAGTAACAATGCAGCTGAAACTTGTATGATTCAGCTATTGTTAAAATGACAAATCTCTTGACTGTTTGGAAGAACCTTATTGTAGAACTGAATTATCAGTTTACCACTCATCAAGTTATTAGATTAATATTATGAAATTTTACCTTCTGTCCATAGAAGCAATGATGAAAACTGCATGGGATAAAATGAGTTTCACAGATTTTTTTAGCTAAAACCCTATCTAATAATGAGCTGTTGCTAGTTAGCAGTTCCATTTTAATATATTGTATCCCATTATCTTCTAACTTAGCATGAGTTTTATGTCAAAATAGCTACACATATATAAGAAACTTTGGTTATAGGAAAAACAAGTGCCTGCCTCTCATGTATTTCCAAATGTAATACATGAAATAACTTTTTCCCATTCTTTTTCTATCCTCATGAATATCCTAGGCATCTTACAGCAAAGCAACTGGCAAAACTTTATTTTGAAAAGTATATATTAAAGCACAAGAGGTAGAATACAAGAAAAGAAAGTCTTTTATTTCCTATGCTTTTCTGAATATCCAAAACATTATGAATCCTATATTGCCAAAATGGTGCATGAACAACAATATGGCGACCACTTATGTTATTTTACATATCTAAAGAAAAGTGATTATACAGATAAGTGATACAATTATTTTTGTCTACATCGTAATGGTTTCTATTTTGAGACATGGCTGAATATAATAGATCTTTCTATTATAATATTAAATATGTACAGGATTCTGCTGGCTCAATCCACTTTTCCATGGAAATCTCTTCACACAAAATAACATGTATATGTCTTTTGTATTATAATTTCAAATATATATTTTTTCTTGTCTTTGTTCCGAGTTCTGATTAGAAAAAGAGATTTAGGCAAATTGTAGCTACATTCTGTTGTTTAGTGATTTTTTTTAAAAAAAAAAGATCAACTGTTTTCATGGTTTTGAAGTTACATTTGTCCAGTTTTGAAAATGCTAAGCAATAACTCTATAAAAATGAATATTAAATCAGATGAAATTAAGAAATTGTAAGAGATGGAAAATAATGCATATATGATACCTATTAACAAAAAGGTCAACTATGATAGAGCTGAACTCTGCAACAGTGATAAATGTTAAGTTTTAAAAATCCATTTTCATCTTTCCTTTAAAGTCAAAGAGACTCTGAGTGCTATAGTCATGAAATATTCATCTTAAACATAAAAATTACATCATTTTTTTTACCAAACCAAAACCGCAGTGTAAGGAAACTGAGGAAAAATGCTGAACATGTGCCTATAATCTTTAGGAACATTTCAAGAAATTACCGTACTTACCTTTACTGTATCATAACAAGATTAGCACAGTTAAAAGCTAAGAAGTCAAATAAAGTGCTATACAAAGATGAAGAATTTTAACTCAACGTAAAAAGCTAATTCTTATAAATAATCTTTAAGTTCATGTATAATACAATATATGGAACACTAATAACAAAACAAACCTCCCCACTAATTGAAAGCAAGTTTTCAAGAACAGTAGAAAGATTTAATTCACAGAAAGGGTTACTAATCATCATCAAAAAGACATGCAATATGTAGAAGCATCACTAGAACTCCAGCTCAATGGACCAATACATACATACTGTATATACACATATAGAATATTAGCCAAGGCAGAGGGAAGTGTCATGGATTAGGTAAGGTGTAATGAAGGAAGCAAGATAAACAAAGCACAGAAGCAATTATGATGTGAGAGTTATTTTCTTCTAACTAACATCAAAACATTAGATTTACTTTATAAACAGGAGATCCATCTATATAGCTTTCTTTCCAGGTTTGCATTAACCCAGAACATTTACTGCCTTTATCAGCAAATGACTGGTAGCTGGGCCATTTTGCCTGGGCTGAGAAATTATGAAGGGTCAGCTGTTATTAGTACGGGATGGAATACCACGAGGAAATTATAGGATTATAGAGTAGATTCAGAGGCCAAAAACTATCCTAGAAGAAGGAAATGGAAAACTATTTCTATGACTATCTTAAGGATTGTAGTAAAGAATATTTTATCATAAATTTCTTTTATTTTTTCATGAGTACTGAACTTAATAAAAATATAAAATATCTCCTAAAATTATAATTTTTTCTTCAGCTTAAAATTGTTAATTTAAATATAAGAGTTGCCTTTTGCAATGGCCACATTCATGCTTCAACATATGAATATTTGGGACCACAGAGGACAGCTGTTACAGGAAATGTTTCTGGAGAACTACCAGCTGAAATAACATTCCTGAATTCATTCAGCAATGATTCTTGCAAGGCACTGAATGTAATGAAGAAACATTTCTCTACATCTATCATGTTGGCAAATTTTGCACACACAAAAAAAAGTGCTGCCAGTTAATTGGAGAATTGATATAAATCTCCAAATTGCTTTGGTAATGCCCAAAGAGCATTAAATATAAATTTCAATAATACATCAGAAATATAACATATATCACATTGTTTACATACATATGTCTGTCTGTCTGTCTGTCTGTCTGATTGTCTGTCTGTCTGTCTGTCTTGTCTATTTTACTATAAATATATCTGGTGTAGAGAAACTCAGGAGAAACATGTTACAGTTGCATTTGAACAAGGTGATCTGTAATTTCTGCAAAAAAAAAAAACCATAAGAACCATTGTTTCTTTTTTGTGAAATCCTACCCAAATAAAACATATACTGAAATTATTGGATTGTCTTCCAAAGTTAGAAAATAAAAATGTTTCAGTGCTGAAACTGTCTCATGTGGATGATAAACCAATTTTATATCCATCATCCACCGGACTAATGACAGCATTGCAGTCACTGGCTGCTTTCTATAGAGAATTCTTGCTGATTAATTATAACAAGACCAAGAATATGATCTTTAAAAACAAAGTCCAAGACAAACTGGGTCATTAAAGAGCATACGATCAATCAAGTGGCATCTTTTAAGCATTTGTAGATGATGTATTAAGCTTCACTTAGGTGGCCTGAAACTGACGGTTACACAAAACGCTCAGGCAAGTGCTACATGTTACCATACTGAGTTTATTCCAAGTTTCTGAGAAAGGTAGTTCTCAGTGGTTCTTCATATGAAGCAGTGATTACTTCCAATCAAAATTGTACTCAAGTATATAATATAACTAATTTCTGTTGGTAGATAATAGATAGAAAACACATGCTTCAGATTTAATCTATACTTAAACATCTTCTATTTAGTTAATTTTTCATTTTGATTAGGTGTTAGACTAACTCTCCTATGCCATCAATGCTTAGGCACTGCTACCTTTTTGTTATGTAGTATTTGCTGAGATAAAAGCTGATTACCTGATTTTAATGACTGTTTTATGTATGTTTTCTTCTCTCTCTCTCTCTCTCTCTCTCTCTCTCTCTCTCTCTCACACACACACACACACACACACACAGAGTCGCGGTGGTGTAGTGTTTAGAATTCAGTACCTCATGCTACCTCTGATGATCACTGGCTGCCAGCAGTTTGGCAGTTCGGGTTCTCACCACTCAGAGTTGACTCAGCCTTCCATTCTTCCGAGGTCAGTAAAATGAAGACCCAGATTGTTGGGGGCAATATCCTGATTCTGTAAACTGCTTAGAGAGGGCTGTAAAAGCACTATGAAGCAGTATATAAGTCTAAGTGCTATTGCTAAGTGCTATATCTGAGAATTTTTGCCTTACAAATCTGCTTATAATATGTTAAGTAAATAAATTATAAACTACTCATAAATCAGTAGTGACTCTTATTTTGAGATGCAGATATTTTTCACATATCCACATGCAGAATATGATACAGACATGTTAGTGTTTAAGCCACAGTATAACTTAATGTATGTAAACTGTTGATGGAAACAACTTTCTTCCACATACAAATTTCAAGCATAGATTCATTCAAATAACTGTAAGAAGTTTCAAGAACTTCCTGCTTTGAATCTGAAAGGGCTTAACAGACCAAGCACAGTCTCATGGGCCACCCCTCAAATGTAAACACTGTATCAGTCATAGGCTTACAATTAACCCCTTAGAGAGAAAATAAATATATTTTACTTTTTAAAGGGTCAGCTGATTCATATGTGTACGTTCTTTAGTAAGTTGAAATGTAAAAAGGATTTCAGAAAGTGAGAAAGATTCACAGAAAGGAATATGCAGAGTAAATAAAAAAAAAATAACCAAGGACAAATAGTTAATTAAAAAAATGAAATGAATGTAAGTTGCATAGTTATTTTTCTTTTTAAAAACTTGTGGCATCTCCTTCCTCCAGAAAAAGAAGGCATCACTTTCTTCATTTTATCGTATTGTTGCTTTACCCTTCTGAAGAAAACTAGCAGACACATGTTTTAATAGCAACAGAAATGACAGATAAGGAAGTTCAACTATCATCCTATTGTTCATGTTGAAATATTTGAATTCTGTTCAAGCAGCTGGAGAAAAGTTTTGATAACTTGTATTCTCCTTGTTTTCTTGTAACAGAGGTCTGCTAAAAATATAGGATGTTACAGAAAAATGTATTCTCTTTTGGGTTTCATCTAGGGTGCATTCAAACAATCTACTAGAGAAGAAAATTTTTAATTGATACTATGAAAAATTAATTGATGAATAATATGAAAAATGTTTTGTATGCAAAACAATTCTGCCCATTTACCAACCCCCCTTCCACCTCTCATATATTTCTTTAGAAAAAGTTTTCAGATTGAAGCTTTAGTCAGTATTAATACTTCCAAATTATATCAAAATTTAACTGGTAATATCAATGATTAGTGAATGATTCATCTTCAATATAAATAGACATAAAATTAATGCTTGATCTCAAAAAGAATAACTTTTGAAATATGGACAGAAGTGAGACCAAATCTACCATAAACATAATTAAGATATGCCTTGGACTAGATGAACTGGCTAACATATATGCTAGATTTTTGAAATAATCTATTATGAAAAGGGATGTAATATACTAAACCTGTCTAAAATATATACCTGAAAGAATTTGTAATATAGAAAATAAATGTCAGTACAGTTTTCCATAAACAGTACTAAAATAAAGTTAAGGAGAAACAACATACAATTTGTTTGCTTCTGATCAAGCAAACCTTGATTAAAGGCTAAAGCATGGAAAGACAGAGTAAAAAGTGCTTCTGTCTTAAAAAAATGATTTATAATTCTTAAAAACAGTCTGCAAATAGTCAAATGTGTTTTGATAAAAAACCTGAAATATTCATTTAGTTCCTTGCTAAAATGTTAATCAATAAGAAATGTCAATGTGTTCAGGTAGGTATAAAGAATCAGAAAGAGAAGAGCTATACAACAAACATATGATGGTTTTATGTTCTGGAGAAAAATAGGCCAGTAGCATTAAAAAAATAAACTAATATAGAGAAGAGTTTTGTCTGTGATAGAAGAGAACCAAAAAAATCATTTAATTTAAAATGTGTTCTATATTAGAGTACCTCTATGAGATAGTATATAAATCTGTCAAAGAGACAGTGATTACTAACAAAGACTTATTTTACATAAAATAAATGATAGCAAAGAAAGAAATACCCTAGTTCCACATGACAACCTTAATTGATGAGTTGTAAGTTAAGAATAATTTTCACACTACATTGACTGTCACAAAGGTACTTTTTCAAAAGGCAACTGAACTTTCTTTGTTTTTCTTTGAAGACTTCTTATCCAAGAAGTTTCTTCAGTGCTGACTGAATGATGGGGAATGGAAGGATTTCAACAACCACTCATCTGGTTGTTAGCACTTTAAATGTGGGAACATTAGCTCTCTGAGAATGATTGAGACTCCTTGGGAAGTTATCTGTGCCCGCAGGGTCACCTAAATAGTACAAATGGGTGTGGAACTTTCTTGGAACTGCTGAAAGAACTGTGTTGCAAACAAGAAATAGATGATATCATATCCCTCCCCCTCTTTTGAGAAAGGGCTGTTCAGTCAAAATGTAGATGGCTCTTTGGTCCCTCCTTCAAACCAGCAGTTCTCTATGTCCAGAATATTTTAAATTGCTTTATATTATACTTAGTGAAAGTGGACTCGTACAGCTGTTCCCTTTCACAAAATCTCATTACATTTCCTTGTTTCTCATTGAAAAAATATTGGCCAAGTTCAAAGAACTGTACAATAGTTCCATTCAGTGGTAAAATGTTACCTATTTGGTCCGGTTCTAGCGAGTAGGTAGCAGTGGCTGGCAGTGGTTTGGAGAACTGGTGATGGCCATAGCGCGAGGCTTCACCCACCCACCTGAATATCACAATTTCTGGGTTTTTTAAACCTCTGTGCATGTGCAAAGCCTTCTGCACATGCACAGAGGGTGAAAAAGCTATTATGATGCTTCTGAACCAGTAGGGAAGTGATTTCACCACTGGTTCCACTGGTCCAACATAGTTAATTTTGATTAATACCACAGAGCAATGTTCCACCCTCATAAGCTCATAAAACAGAGTAAATTCCTTTGAAACCGGGAGATGTTCAAAAGCATTTTACATGACACAAAGATATGTTGCCCAAGGAAAAAATGCCACAAGGTAAAAAAAAGTTCACATTAGGTGTTTTTGTTCCCATACTGATTAAATATCAAATTAAAAATGTGTACAAAACAATAATATATTTTTATAAAAGAAAAATCTTAGTCATTCCTTTCAATTAAAACAGAACCAAGTTATTGATTGCAGTTATAATTTTAAATTTCATTACACTCATGGAAGCATTCTTCAGAAAAAAGTTGCATTATTAAGATAATGTTGCAAAGTCTAGATATTGGTTTTAGAAAAATACAATTGCTTTGTACTGCAAAACAAGATGAAACAGTGGATTATAAGGATCTTCATTTTTGGATCTTGCTTATTGTTTCACAAGGCCTTCTTTATAATGTGCTATACTTCACAATATTTGAAAAATATGTATTACCTTTTCTGTGGAAGATTTAGAAATATAAATCTTGGTTTTTGGCAAACTCCAAATTTTAAGGGCTGTCTGAATAAGAGGTATTAACATTAAAAAAAATGGTTGTATGCTCTTTATAATGTACTATAGTTAACATTCTTTATAAATGCCGCAGTTAGGAATTGATGCACTAGTGCCTACCATTTCTTTTGGTTTGCCTCTTTAACACGACTGAAAGAAACATTTACACTATGTATAATTTTGATAGATGCCCCTTTTTTCTATACACTTAGGGAACTACTAAATTATTCAAGCATTGATACATATATGTAAAAAAAATTCTAACAGCTACATGACACTCATACCCTTAAGTCCAACTATTTTTATATAATTTACTGTAGTATCCTACAATCTAAAACTATAAATGTTTAATTATGTGGATTAAATTAGCAACCAAGAACAATTAATAATACAGCTTTTTATGCATTTGCATGAAGTTACACTTCCAAGAATCTGAAAGAACTAATGAGAAAAAAGATCTAAGAAAAAATATAAAAAATAAGAATGAAGAGAAGTATATGAAAATATAAGAAAAGCTAGATGCAAAAGGTATGTATCTAATAATGCAAGTTTACATGTAGATTTCCTCAAATAATATTCATTAGATAGATCAAAGAAAGAACATATGCACCACCAGATTTCTTTAGAGAATGGCCTATATTTTAGATACATGACTCTTACAGAATGATAATTTTATATTTTAAAAAATTATTAAAAATATTATTTTTCTGTTCTAGTTCAAACAAAGCAGGAAACTCATGTGAAATGCTTCTTTTCTTCCCAGAACCTCAGTTTCCAAGAAAATCATATTAAAAGGTTTATATTCCAAATGTCATGAAATTAGCCTTACCAACCCTGATTTTGAGAGGTGCCAATTCTTCTTCAAAACACAAAATCTGAGATTAAAAAAACCAAAATGAATATATTTTGATTTCTCAGTATTGATTTCAATAGTGAAGCAGGGAATGTTCCCTATTAATAAAAATTAGAACCCCAAAACACGAGCGAACAAGCGAATGAGAGAGGGGGGGCGAGGGAGGGAAAGAGGTGATTTCTGGCTACTACCGTTTCTCAATGCCTAATTAATTAGGTGAGCTGCTGGTCTGGGCAGAAAATGAGGGGAGATATTATATATGCCATCTTGAGCCCTCTGAAGAAAAGCAGGATGAATATGTAATTGTTGTTTATTGATATCGGCAGATCTGTCGTTGTCTCTTGTGTCCTATTTAAAATACTGACCTGTCATATACCATTAAGCTCACTCAAAACAGTGTGTGAGGATTATGGTTTTCCAGTGTTTGTCTTTGGCTTGTATTATCTAGACATATATGGACAATCACAAGTGTAAATCCACTAGAGCAGAATTAAATACAACATCATAACCCTAGCTAAATTAACAATAAACTTCCTTTAATCTCCTGATATATTAGACAACTTATTATTAAGGCTCTTGGGAGATTTTTAGGAGATATCTAAATAGAAAAATAAAGTTTCAGAGTGTCTACTGTATGAATAAAAGCTGCACGGTATACTATATAGCTGTCCAATGATAATTCCATTAAAACCAATACCTGTCCATTAAAATAAAAAGAGTATTATGTGGCTTTGGCTCTCTACTAGCTGAGATGTCAATAATGGATATTTTTATTTACTTAATATTATGGTCAAAGACTAAAGCAAACATAGCAAAGACAGGAAGAAAACTACAGAATTAGGTACAGACCAAAATATACAGACAAAATATCAAAGTTATTAAGACAGCTAAACAGATGCCTAAGATATCCAGTAATTTTCATAGAAATTAGGCCATCTTCTGATCTCAGGAGGAACTTACAACAGAAAAAAATGAATTATTTCAATTTCAATTGTTCACTGCAAGCAATGGACAATATCCATGAGACATATGACTAAGCAGTGCATTCCCAGCCATGTAGATGTGTGTATAATGAGGTAAGGGTGTAAGTAGGACATTGGGGATAGAGGCTAAAATATTTTTCAAACAGACTTTCATATTGTTTATGGGCCACTATTCTATATTTTGAGAAGAATGGTATAATGACTTTTTGTATTACAATTTGTTATGTCTGCTATATCTTCAAGTAAAAAAAATACTATGCCACAACATATAACTAAAACTCAAGAAAGCTAAGGGGAGGAGCTTTATTCGCCCCAAACTATTTATTATATAATGCCATTAAACTTTTTCATAGTGGTTGTAATAAGTATCCAACATATTTATTTTTATTTTATTTATTTGTATCCCACTTTTATTGTTTTTACAAATAAAACAATAGCAGCAAAATATCCAATACACCTTCAACCTATTTTCCCCACAGCAACAACCTTGAAATGAGGTAAACTGAGAGAGGGTGACTGGCTGTAACATGTGTCACTGCTAATCTTATGCATACACCAGATATAATAGTAAAATTCAAGCACTGTAATAACTGTTCCTTTTATATCAGCATTGTGAATTGCTATGTTGGAATTGGCAGCAAAAGCACTCAAGAAATATAGTGCTGTACCATATTAAATGAAGAGGAGTTAACATAAATTGCATGGTACTGAACATTGTTTTAATATATTCACTTATGATAGGAACAAATATGCCAATTACCAAAAGATTGCTATTACATCTACAATTAGAGTTCTAAAATTAGCAGTCTCTGGATAGATGGGTTTGGTCTCACCTCATTGGGGACCCAAAATGGTACCTTCACTTTACTCTTATGGACTACTAAGTCATACTGGTAGACAATCCAGACACATTTTTTTAGACCTTTTCTAATTCACTGGAATTTCAAATGTTATAATGTGTCTGTTCTCCATCCTATGGCCCTTCCTGATAATATAAAACCTCACATTTTCAATTCATAGTTATTCAGTGCATCTCTTGACCTTCTCTGTCTCCATAACAAACACGAATAAGTGAGTAGATATTTAAACACAGATGGATAATTTATTGTGACATGGCTAAATATCTTGCAAGATGTCAAGCACAGCAGCAGGCTTTGTTAGAATGAAAAAAGAAGACTTGAGAATAATAACTTTGGAAACGTTCTCTTTGTTTGCAAAATTGCATGCAGAAAGTATTTGTATACCTGAAAGGAAAAATGCAGCGAGACCTTAGACATTATTTTTATAGTAATCATTTTGTGACGATTTTGGATGCATGATAAATTTGTTAGTACAAAACTCTGTCAGAAGAGTATTAAATACAAGAAATCTTTCCATCCTTTCCATTCCAATAATAGTTATCACGGAAAAATGATTTATGGATGCTTCTAGAAAATTCCAGTTATTGAAAAGCTTCTTCCAATATTTTCATTCCCTTGAATAAGTGTAAATGAAAGAGCAATTCTTTCACTTTTCCTCCAATGTCATTTATGAAACAGATAAAACTTGAAACTCATACATGGAAATACAATATTGAACTCTGTAATTTATTTCTGAAAGACCTGACTATTAAAAAAATCAAACAAACATTTAATTAATTAATTTCAGTGAATTATGTGGCCACCCATCTCATAGCAGTGACTGCGGATGGATTACAAAATTATACAGTGCCTATTGACTTTCTGCATAAAAACTTTAATTTTAAAAACTGCACAGAATTTTGGTTTGTATGTAATTATACAATATTATTATAAACTATAAAAATGCTGCAATTAAATATTGTTCTATGATTAAGTGGTTGGTTGGTATTAAACTAGGCTGGACATGGTTGCAAGGTGAGCATGCATAATAAATCCCATAAGGTGAACTTTCTCTCTCTCACTTCTGCATGGGGAAGACCAAATGAAATAAATAGATTTAAATCAAAGGGTGATGAATGAAGGAACTGTACTATGAAAGAACACGTGCAAAGTATACCTCGGAAACACTATAGGTGGATGAGCACGAAGGGAGCCGAGCCTGGTTATGCAGTGGGGAAAAGAAAACATTGTTAAAAAAGAGGTGATGACATAGTAAGGGTCTTAAAATGTTTTCTGTTTAGGTGGTTCCAGCACTGAGACATAGCAGAGGTTTTGTGTTTTCTACAAATTAGATTTCTGATATGAAAATATTTTGAAGAGTAAGCCATTTAAGATAGTGAAAAGTCAGGAGTCTGGTAGCAGTTTTTCTGACTAACAATTGTATTAAAAGGCATATATTTTCATGAGCTACAGCTCACTTCATCAAACACATAAAGTGGTTAATTGGTGCAATTAAATTGGAGTGTTTTTTTTATCACAGACTAAGATGGCTTTCCATCTACAATGGCATTTAAAGTAGAATATTTAAATATGAATATTTTAGGACTGTAATTATATATAATTCAATTGTTAATTCATAATTGTAACAAATATGGACTTTGGAAATGTGTGCTAAGATCCATAAAATTTACCTTAAATTTTACTTAAACAAGCTGTGTGAACTAATCGATTTTTTTTTTAAAGAAGTGAGCTATCAGAAAACAATAAATGAATCTCATTTTTGCAAAAGTAAATTCCACTTATTTGACAGAAAGCATTTTTGGTAAATAGAACAGCAGTTCTAATCTCTCCATAAATTCCTCTTTATGAATCAACCAATGCATTTTATGTCTTCTTATGTTCAGTTCAGGACAAGGTTCACATAATCCAAACTGTTTTTTCAAATAATCCAAGCAACTTGGTTATGTCATTGGCTGATGTTTCCTTCTACCTATTTGTGGAGCTAAACAAGTATATTCCAGCACATACAAACTCAACTCATATATAATCACTGCTTACTATGACATGCCTGGAATTATCATGGTCACATTTTCTCACTTTCATGCTCACACTCAAACAAATGCTTTCTGGTACTTTGTGCTAGTTTTGTTGATAAGCATAGAAATAATTCAATTTATCACAAGAAGGTTTCTCACAGAAGGAAAGGATGGGCTGGCTTTATAGATGGTGTCTTAAAGGAAGGATTCAGTAAGGACTCTGGGCAGAAGAAAGGTAGAGAAAGATTGGAGGATTGAAATGAAGATAATAGTGAGCAACTACAAATCGGATTAGACAACTCTGATTGTTCAAGTTGGGTTATTGGTTTTAGTAAAGAACAATGAGGAACACTATTTTGCACTACTGAGAGTTCTTGTTTGAGAGCAGTTCTGGAAACAACTGCTGAAGGGAGCTGTTGGGCACTATGCGGAGAATCATGTAGAAGACCAGAAAGGGAAGAACTTCATAGGGATATGTCCACCCAATGCAGGAAGCTCTTGATAAGAGGTAAAAATGATGGACAAAAAGAAGCACAAATGTTTTACTAGGCAGAGAAAAGATAGCTACCAGAATTAGAGACAAAAAAAATCCACCTATCTCTGGAAACCCTCCCTTTTTATTATTAGGAAGGAGTTAAGGCCAGATGCAGTATAATGTTCATATTTATTTTATTTATTTGTCAATTTCAGGTATTTCCCATCTCACTCTCATTATCATGCTAAACTGATACTATAGCTGGTGTGTATGTGTTTATGTGTGTGTGGTTTGAATTACTTTAGGCTCAGATCTTGAATACAGAGAAAACCTTGCAATTTAAAAGACTTTGTTGTTTCATTTTTTCTAAGAATGAATGAAAGGAAAGAATTCACAGTGGAATGAAATGCTGTTAGATTGTGAGACTAAGAAAATGAAACTTTTTGTCACGTATTTAGGCTAAAAATCTCAAAGAGATTTCTTGTATTGAATTCTGTCAAATCCTATAAACCCAAAAGTTGATCCAGTGACATTTACCAAATATGGACAGGGAAGAATTATAATGAGTGAAATTTACAAACATTGTTCTGTGTATAATTTCACTAGGCAATATAAGAATATTATTTGTGAAGTCTGACAAAGTTTGAAGCCAGACTTTGTGAAGTTTGCACAATTGGTGTGTCATATAAAACCACATACCAATTTCTGTAACTTTAATTAAATTATGAGTAATGATATGTTATTTGTTATCTGATCTATAAAAATGTTAAGTGACTAATATGTGATAACATACTTGAATTGAAAATGAAACATTTTAAGAGATGAGGGCAAAATGTAAAACTCTCTACTAGAATAGAAGGGAGACATAGTCACATTAGTGCATATCTATTTGGAAGGCACATGTTCACAAGTTAGTGCTGGGATGCTACGGCATTATTGGCTATCTTTCATGCTTGTGAATATATCAATGTAGTCAGCAATGGATCAATGTTTGATCACTGTAGGGAGTGGGAGTCGTTGCAAAACCCTTCTGTAAAGATTATTTGCATCCTCAGTGGAATGAGAAATATAGGGCTTTAAGTTGTTTGGGGGATGTATTTCCATTCTGATAAGAAGGATTAGTGTTTTCTTTTTTTAAGCTAAGTAGCTGCAACTAACTGACAGCTTGGATATGCTTAGCAATCTGATTACTTTTCTATTCGTATAGCTGACCAAAATTCTATAGGAAAATTATTAAATAATGAAAGAGAAGAAAAGTAGTGATAACCAATTCAAAGATGATTCTGGTGGACTCATCCCGCTCCTGTCTACCCCACTCCACAAGATTATTACTAACAACAGTCCTGTGGGAAGAATCCCTGAAGACAGAAGGGAAAAGATAATGTCACTGACCAAAGTATCTGTTCAGATAAACTCTTCCCATAACCCCAATAGCTACATAAGGAGTTTTCTTATGAGAAGAATTCTATAACTTTAATTTTTTTTTACTATATTTATAATTTTTATATTGAATGTTAGCTTTCTTGAGAGCTAACAGAACAACAGAAATCTTCTAATTCCATTAAAGTAAGGAAATTTATAACACTAAAGAAGACATTTTGGAATAAATTAGGTCAAACAACCTGAATGAGGTGAGGATGGCTTATATACAGCTCATATGATTCCTGAATACAGTGTTGTTTATAAAAGTTATATCAGTCAGCTGAAGCATTCATTGATTCATTCATTGATTCATTCATTGATTCATTGATTCATTTTCCACCATAGTTCTGTTATGAACCTTGGAAGCGAACATAATAATTTAAAAAAATCCTGGGTAAGGATTAAAAGAAAAAAAAAGGAAAGAATATATGGTAAACTAAAAGAAAAAAATCCAGTGAATGAGATACATCTCACCTCCATTATCATTTCAGTCAGTCAACAAGATAGTAAATTGAGATGATGCCTTCTCAATTTATAAGTGCTCTTGGAAGGGCTTGGATTTAAGCTACTCTCTAAAGATCATCAGCACATCTAATTTCAACTGGGAGGAACAGGAGGCCTCAGCTATAAACATCTTAGATTACTGCAGAAGTGAGGAACCCTTTCAAGCAATTCACAAGAGTTAAATTTAGTGAAATTTTGCAATCATGAAGAGTTCCATTTTTTTACAGGTATTTTTATTTATTTTGTGGGGCTGGAGGCACTACTAAAGATACAAAATATGTCCTGTCTCTTCAGGACTATTGTGATGCTCTCCTTGATTACTTTTTCCTGAAATAATCTCCAAATATAACCAAATAGATAGGCTTCCATCACAAATTCATTCATAATACTTGCAGACCTCTTACTGCCTGGTGATAATGATGTGCTTTCAAGTTGGCATTAACTCTTAGCCACTACTTAATCTTTTTCAGGATCTAAATGCCTACACATTGTATAAAATTGTGAAGGATTTATAGCTCTATAAGTATTTTATTTATTCATTCATCAAATTTATATGGCCATACATTTCACAAACAAGCAATTTTGGCCAGCGTATTGCTGAACTACAATTCCTAGTTTCCCTGATCACTGATCATAACTGTAGTTTTGTTTCCAAATTACCTAAATTGTGGGGAGATGGTTTGCCACCATGTTTTCCCAAAAATTTAAATATAACTTTACATCTCAAACCTCTGATCAAAATGTGGAGTAGCTTAATATCATTATTTTTATAATTGTTGCTATATACTCCTACCTGATATAAGATTTTGGAGAAGTTCTAACATCAAATAACATACGCCAAAAATCAGGATCAGTACTAAAAATTTAGTATCAGTACTAAATCAGGATCAGTACTAAAAACACATAAAAATGTGTTTATCAATACTATAAATATTAGAAAAATAATGTGGAAATTATATTTCACAGAATAAATTTCTGACACAGACTTTTATGATCACATAGAATTAGTTCAATGTTAACAAATTAACAAATAAAATCATCTAAGACTTACATATTTTCATTATGTTGCTATTCTAGACACAAATCTGTGATGTGATCAATATATACACAATGAATAAATTGAATGAATGAATAAGATATATGGGCATTTTTGTAAAATAGGAGGCATATAATTACAGGAAATATGGTCCTGATTAGGCTAGTTCTGTCCCAGTTTATTTCATCTATGCAGTTAAATCTTTAACAAATGCAATGAGCCAGTGGAAGGGACATTAGGTCAATATCTCCAAATTGTAAGATTTGGGCCACAATGGTTATTGCATACAGGAATGTGCTTCCTCCAGTCAGTGTTATTTTTCTAATTGATTGACCAATTAGATTAAACATAATAGACTCAAACTGCTTTCCCATTGAGTAGGAAAAACCTATATAAAGGCTGGTGTGCAATAAAGGGAAGTAAAATAATACAGTAGAGATAATGTGTAGTAATCAGGTATAGCATGCACTTGTTATTAAATTGTAAAGCTCTAGAAATGAAACATGAAATATCACAAAAGAGCATATGATTTAAGTAGACTTCTGAGACGTTATATGTTGTCTAGTATTCACATAATCTACATTCTGTTTTAGCCCCAATCTATTATTCTCCAGATGTCTTATAGCTTCCATCTTCAGGTGACATGGCTACTGCCACTCCTGGTTAGAGACTGGTTTTGGGGCAACAAAGCTGAAGGAAAGCAGCTTCAACAAAGCTGGGATAGCTTATTTATTTCTGAATTAGGAAATGATTGCACACCAGAGTTGAATTTGGAGACAAAACATGATTTTTTAAAATAGCAATGAGCCCAGAAAATAACTAACGGTCAATGATTTAGAAAAAAAACAACATTTTATGGTATAAAACCTGAATTAGAAAAGGAAACAGAAGAGGGGAAAGAAAAAGGGGAAGAATGATGGGATGAGAAAACAAACCAATCACATTTGGTATTACCAGCCAGCAAAAGTTTATTAAAAATAATTCACCGAGTGAAATCGTACATTTACTCGGAGAGAGCATCCTTTGACATTCCCATCTAGGTGATCTCTGAGCTCCTCCAGCTTTCGATGGAGCTATATGTAAACATCAGAAAATGAATTGAAAAAGCCACCTATTGTCTTTTCATTTTCTTTCTTTCCATCTTTTAAAAAAAAGTGATGATACAGTGCAACACATTTCTCATAGACTTTGTAATACATGTAGCTTAATAAAAAAAAGATTAGTCTTTTGTTAAGATAAAAAAATCATTTGGTTAAAATAGCAATTATTTTTTTAAGTGTAGGTATTAATTAGCAAACACATACAGTTATAGCTACTGGTACACTTCTCAATAATCATATATTGATTTCTAACCATCAGAGTGCTAAACATTTTCAGAAAACTTTTAGTACATTTTAAAATAGAGTCCTCATACAATTTCTATAATAACAAGATTTCTGAGTAATAAACTTTATTTCATCCTTGTGTTTTGGGTCTATACCAATAAATTCAAAAACCAGAAATATGAACATTAAAATACTGCATTCATATTTTATCAAGAATGTATAATTTTTCTCATTGGTTGTTTAATGTGGATTTATTTATAATGGCTAACCTATTAAATACACTATTTGGCATTGTTTATTTATGTATGTATGTATTTATTTATTTATATAAAGCATCAATTAATGTACACAATGTATACCTAAATTGCATTACAGCTTTAATTCTTTGAAAAAAGAATCCTTAGAGAAAGACATAGAGGAATGTAATATTATCATTAGTAGAAGTACAATAGCATTTTTAATTTTCATTAGATTCATTTTTTTAAATTGAATATGGGAAACAAATGCATAATTACAATTTTGTCTTCCCCCTCTTTATGCTCAGTGCAATGACACTTTTACAGAGAGCAACTCTATTGAACAGTATTCAGAGAAATAGTAAGATGGCTTCTCTTGGAATAAAGGTGATACACACATACCACACACACAAAAGAAAATAATTTTCAAGACAGAAAGCTGAGATGGCAAGAAAGTGCAAAAAAGAACAGAAACAACTTAGTGCTCCATGGGGTGCAAAACACAATTGAAGTAATAAAGTGAAACGCTTCAAAGTTTATAAATAATAATTACCTATTTATACTGCTGAATATTGTCAGGATAACTATGCTGTGAATTTTCAGCATTTTTATAATCCAAGATATTAAACACATTTCCACTACATTCATTGATTTGTTAGCCAGCTCTATAAGAATGTATAAATTAGCATACCTTAATATGATATACCACACAAGATGGAGATTAGTTTAGTAATGTCTAATATTTAATTTAAAAGGAAATTTATTCAAAGAATTATTGCAAAATCTCTATTTTTCATTTAAATGAATGTGCAAACATGTGTTCGAGTTCGTCTAATTTATTAATACATAAATACTTTTGAAGACTAAAACCTAAGAGCACTAACAGAAAACAACAATCTAGTCAATTTTCAAACTGAAGAAAAAGTTGTGTCTTTTTAGATACACTTGAAAGTGCATCATTTAAACTTTTTCCACTTAAAAGGAATCAGACTAACTCCTTTACTGCAATTAAATAAGTTTAAGAAGGTAGTAGAGTATGCCTCAGAATCCTTCCCTACCTAGAATGAACAGAATTTGCTACCTTGCCATCTTAAGTGTTCATGATTCTAATCCAAAAACAAGTTAAGGAAGCTAATTTATTTTGCAGAGGTACAGTATGATTCAGAAATAATAGTTTGGCAACTTTCCTTTAGTTAACTGAGTTATGGTGGCTCTTGTATAGCACAGAAACAAATAAAAAGTGATCCCACAGTGATTAAAAAAAAGTGAAATAAAAATAAGTGGAATGGTGAGAAATATCGAAGCTCCTCCCTCTTCTTTCCCTCCCCACCCCCTGTAAAAAAAAAAGTGTAGGCTATAGAAGAAAACTTGCAAAATTAAATTTAGAAACATATTTACTTTGAGGGATCCAACTCTACTAGCAACTCCTTTGCTTTCATCCGGGCGTCTAATTTGCTACAATGAGGGAAGATGAATAAAAAAGACAGAAGAATAAAGAAAAAGTAAACTTAAAAAAATTTCCACACAGTCAGTTAGCAGTGCATGCAAGACATTACTTTGACTTTCTGACAAACTTTTAGGGAACAAGGACACACACTCTTATTTCTGGATCACATTATGACTCGTTTGCTGAGTTCTTTCTTTTTTGTAATGATACAGGTACTGAAATTGTACACGCTGTATTTACTAATTATTGTTTTAATAACACACAGAATGCTGCAAGAGTCTGGATTTGATTCATGAAACATTGACAGAAATATAGCTGAAATGTATGAAATTGTGCCATATGCTATATAATTTAGGCACAGACCTGAGAAACCCGCTATTGTATTTTGAACACTTAGCCCTGCTAAATATCATGAGTGATAATTGGCAGAATAATGTACAGCTGCCCCATGTTAAAAGAAAATAAAGTATCAGCCACTGTTCTTAGTTCTCAGTTAAGTAATTTTGCTGCCCAGCCAGAAAATTTTAATGCCATACCAAATGCTACTTAAGAGTAGCCAAGACACATCTATTTTTTTTACTATTAGTCTCACTGTGTCCTACACTGCAAAGCAATTAAGAAATAATTATGTTCTTGTTTATCAAGAGGTTGGATTTCTAACAAGAAAGTTGAAAACTAAATAGAAAAAATATGCATACATACATATACACACATACACACATGACAGCATAGAATTTTTACTCTTATCTGTTTTGATAGAATTTTGGGAACAACCCTCTCCCTCCCTCCACAAAGTGTAAAGGCTAACATTTTGTATGGTCTATCACAACCTGAAGGAGTTAAACCTACCTAAAAATGGTGAAACATTCCCACTGGAATGGGATGGTTAACAAATAAGATAGCATAATACCAAAGCCGCAAGTTCTTGATCTTGAATTCTAGAATTTCCGAGAATATTTTGACAAAGTAGAAAATTACAACTGAAAGTGAAGTTCATATTTCATAAAAGGATAAAAAGAAAGCTGAACTAGTTTTGCTCATTAATAATAAATAGAGAGACAGGGACTCCAATCAGTCAGCTAAACAACTTATGAGGGATTTCTTTTCTGATTTAGTATTTCTGTGCCTTAATTCCTCATTTATAAAACTAAAGTATTTAATCATGTATATCTTGATTACATACTAATAGACTGTGGATATATGGAAGGAATAAGATGAAAAAGAAATTCAGAAGTGAAATCTTTATTATTTTATTTCAAATACTACTTTCTTAATTTATCTTGTTCAAGGATAATTATATTAAAGAATATAGAAAGGGTGTAATTCAATGTTTATTTACAAAGAACTATACACTACAATTATGAAAGAATATTAGGTTTAATATGAAAAGATAGCTGAAGATTGTATTCCAAAAGTAAATTGATTCATTAATGTACTATTTCCCATTACTAATTTGGATATATGTCAAGTTAAAAGAAATAATACACCACTGTTTTGATAACACCAAGTTCCAGGGCCCTAGATCTTGCAAATGAATGAAAGACACATAGCCTCTGGCATCTCAGGACCATGGCAACTTTTTCCATCAGGTTAAGCCAGAAATAGATTTAAATGCATCATTAAGGTGCTACATATATTGTATTTAGATAGATGGAATCAGTGATATTAAGATTTGCCACCATGTATGCCCTTGTACTTCATTAAAAGATGATTTGGAAAGCAGAGGATGAATTTCCCTAAATTAGGAATATAAATGTATTAATCCTTTTCTACAGTTCTGCACTTAAAATGTTACTAGCCCCAAATAATGCACATAAAAATATAAAACTCAGTGAAGGCATAGGGACAAGACAAATAGAGAAAAAATAATGTAAGAATTACTTACTTTTAAGATAAAATTTTATGGTATATCTTCTTCTGCATACTGTAGCACTCCTTCACTTTGTATCCTGTTAACTGGTTAAGCTCTTTTATTAGAGTTGTAAACTATTGATTACCATTGTTTTGCTAGCTATGATCATTTGATGCCACCCAAAAGACCAAAAACGATTGAAAAAGCTCAACCACTCTTTCCTTTCTCCATTGCATCATCTGTGATGAAAATGGTGGTAAAGCCATCATGTTTCTCTCCAAGGAAATGGATGAGGGTTTAAGAATGATTAATGCCCGATTGCTTCTTTTCAAATGTCAGTCAATACTAAAATGTATGCGGTTGAGAAAAGGAGATCTCAACTAGAAAAACACGTTTTATGACACATTCATAACATTGGGAAAAGCTAATAAGATCTTGTAGCCTTAGAATCTTAGTCTTGTCATTTTAATTTGTTCATTCAAAGATTAGCAGAATGTAGTTAACATGATTGCCTGATCTGTTAGAGAAAATCTATTACAAGGAATATTAACCTGGCTACAAGATTATCAGCTGAATTTTGAAAGAGCAAAACATATTCTTTCTTCTCCCATGTACTGTTGACAAGGCTTGGGAGTTTCTCAAAGCTAGAGAGAAAGACAAATTTAAACATGATTAATCTTGAACGACTCTTCTAGATGACCACAAATACATGTATAAAACAGGGTGTTTTGTCATGAAGATAAGGAACCTATAATCTTTGGACTTTTTTTGTCTAATATGAGATTAGACAAAAATCTAATACAGATAGTTCTTGCCTACTAACCACTTATTCAGCACCATTTGAAGTTACAACTGTGCTGAAAAAGTAAACTTACAACAGGTCCTCAAAAGTTGATGCCATTTCAGCATCGCTATGGTCACATGATTGCCATTGCAAATTTTCACAGGCAGTTGCATGTTGCTTAATGACTACAGCCAGAAACGATGTAATAAATTAGCATGGTCACATTTCACTTAAGAAACATGATGCTTAGTGACAAAGTTGCCAATCGCAATTGCAGTCAATGAGTACTACATGTATGAGATTAGATACAAGATATTTAAGATTCTATTGCCAATTCCATGTCTGGGATGACTATATTTTTTACTGTCCATCAACTGCGGACATCCCTTGAAAGCTCATATTATTATATCATTTTCAATAGAGTGATAGCAAACTCTTATCTCTTATTAATAATGTGCTTTTGCTTACTTTGCAATTGAGCTTTTGAAGTATTTTTCTAAAGTTAGTTATAGAATATAGGATAGTCCCATTTTTTTGATAACATTTTTATACCGGTAGTGCTTTTTAAAATATATATTAAAAATACATATATTTATTATAAATATAATATGACAAATCTGTAAAAATGTATATTATTTTTTCTTTTTATTCATCAAGGAATGTTGTATATTAATTTCTATAGGTGAATGGTCAGAGAAATAAAGAGATTTCTTTTTACCAAATATATGACATTCAGATTGGTTATGTGCCATCAAGCTATTATCAACTCTTAGCAATCATGGAGAACAATTTTCTCCTTGACAATCTATCCAAAACCTGGTCATGATGCTCATGTCACAACATGGGCTTTCTAACATTCTTTCACCTTGCTCCAAGAAACACTAACCACAATTATATCCTATACATTTCCAGACTAATATAAAAGCATGTCTATATTTGTTTCCCACTTTATCAGGTTTATATAAGTTAAAATGGATCTCTTGCCATAATTCTGTGAGACCTATATAACAGTTTTTACTAATCTAGAAAAATATTTGGTGTTCTGTTAGAATTATACTTCCTTCCTTAATATGTTTATGCTAAAATTTGACACAATGTTCAAAAACTGTTCATACTTCCCATTATTGTCCATCCAGTTAAGTCACATTTTACATGGACATATCACAGACCTAATAATATTAGATTTTTAAATAATATAATAGTATTGTTTAAGTTTCAAGCTGTTATTATTTTCTTAGATGAGAAAGCTTTTGAAAGTCCACTGGGAGTTTATGGGTAAATTATGAATGATTTCTCTACAAGCTGCTACCTCTTTCTATACTTTAAGTAGTGAAACATATATGAAGCTTAGTATTTGTATCCTCTCTCTGCAAGACAACAAATGGGATGAGCCAAAAGAAAAAAAGAAGCTAAGTATTGGGGAATGGCTGATGGAGTAAAATATGAAGAAAAGACAACTGCAAAATAAGACTATAGAGAAATAGGAAAATATTATAAATCTATTAATGATAGTATAGGGACGTGGTGGCTCAGTGGCTAAGATGCTGAGCTTGTTGATCGAAAGGTCAGCAGTTCAAATCCCTAGTGCCGCGTAACAGGGTGAGCTCCCATTACTTGTCCCACCTACTGCCAACCTAGCAGTTCGTAAAAAATGCAAGTAGAAAAATAGGGACCACCTTTAGTGGAAAGATAATAGCATTTCGTGCACGTTTGGTGTTTAGTCATGCCAGTCACATGATCATAGAGACTTCTTTGGCTAGTATTGGCTCTTCGGCTTTGAAACAGAGATGAGCATCACCTCCTAGAGTTGGGAACGACTAGCACATATGGACGAGGGGAACCTTTACCTAATGATTCCTTAGGAAACATAAACTGGAGATCATCTACCTGTTTCCTTTCTGATTAAAGAATAGTTTGGCTGCAGAATCTAAGGGTTTGGGAAAAGGACAGCAGCGATGGGATTTGATTAATTATGGATTTTTCCAAAGTACATGTTTTATAGTGTTTAAAGCATCAGGATAGAAACTGCTATACTCTTTGAGTTCTACTAGTCCCTGGGAACAAAGTCAGTTGGGTGGCCTTGGGCCAGTCACTTTCTCCAGTCCTAAAAAGGAGGCAATGGCAAACTATTTGTGAAAAGTCTTGCCAAGAAAACTGCAGGCTCTTTCACTTACATGTTATTTAATTTTATGGTATTTAATTTAATAGATGTTGAATGTTACACAATGTTCCAAAAGCTGCAGTGGCTGCAGATTGGCTTCTGGGTGCAATTCAAAGTATTGGCCTTCACATTTAAACACCATAGCATGGGTCCAGGCTATCAAAAGAACTATTTCACCCATGCCAGCAAAAGGAGATACTGCAGACCCTGTTGGTCAAGGAATTTTGGCTGATGGGATTCAGGAGAATAGTTTCTGCTGTAGCTCCTTCCCTTTGGAACATCCTGTTCCTTGAGTTGAGATCCATACTCACCCTTCTAACCTTCCACAAGAGCCTGAAGACCTGGCTCTGCCAGTTGACCTGGGACCCCAATGGGGGTACATTATGCTGGAGGTGGCAAGATTAAGACAAGACCTCATCTCAGCTTGTTCTTATCTTACTCCCTCCCCATGTTTTTAATTATAAATTATGACTATTATTATGAGTTTTAATTGTTTTAATGTTTTATTTGGCTTTTAATCTTTGTAAGCTTCCCAGAGTTGCGTCTTAGGCGAGATGGACAGCAAAAAAGTCAAACAAACAAACAAACAAATAAATAGTTATATGAACCAATCTTCAATAAATTACTTTCTGGGTAGCTTAATGGCAATAATAAGATACTTTATTATTTCTTGAGTGAAGCCTAAAGTTGGGAGGGTTCAAAGGAAGGCAGGTCAGAGGAAGTTAGCATGTTTAACTGTTATTGTGTTTCAATGCCAGAGTGGTTGGAGCTCTTTATATCAGGTAACATACTGCATATACCGTAATACCATATTCTATGTAACATTAGCATAAAGTGCTAAATTAGATATCATCAGGAAAGGTTGTGAATACCGATCAATAGAACCAACTATATTATTTTGACAATGGGGAAAGAACACATACATGTGACTATGTAGCAGGAACTCCACCACTGCCAGTCCTAAATCCAGATGAGAAAGGAGGAAAGTGTGGAATCGGGCTAGTAATCCAACCTCAGAATTATGCTTTTGAAGCAATGGGTGCAATCAATGAAATCTTGCTTCCAGATGCTGTCCTGTACAGCACAGGAGATTGGATAACCATTTGTCTGAAATGGTATAGAGTCTCCCGCTTGGGTGGGTGGCCAGACTGGAGGACCTTTGGCATCCCTTCCAATTCTGTTCTGTTATTCTGTTCTGTTATTCTATTATTCTTTCTATGATAGGCCAAACTTGGCCTGTATGCCTCAGAAAAATTCTAATACTCAAATAAGCCACTTGTTTCCTAGCATGTTCTTCTTCCATATTTAACACGAGAAAGAGCTACCTCTTTCTCTGTAATTTAGTGATAACTTTAAGAATAAAAAGATAAAAGTAAAAAGTGGCACAGTCTTCAAAAGAAAAGAATGAGGGATACAGTTTTCTTAAGATCAAGATACATAAATATGAATATTGTAGGATAAAAACCATCTATAAATATAAAACTAAAATTTAAACAAGAGTGTTTGTTATGAAAGCTTCACAACATACAAAGCCAAGATTTTAAAACTGCAAGAAATCATTTTAATTAGTGAGATGAAATAGCTGTTCTATTGATCCTGGAAAATAACAAATGATTCAAGCCAGCTTCCATAAGACAGCACAAATACGGTATTAATACAGAAATTGATACACTGAAATTTAGTATTTCTCAAAGAAAATATTCTGCATACAGTACATTTATTTTCATTATTATCTCACTAAATATTATAATACCATCATAATTTCAGAACAATAAACATTCTGATAATTTTTGTTATTATAGAAATGGCTAATACATATAGTATTAAGTATGTAAAAGTAAAAAGTTGAGGCCATAATGTTGCTATCTTATTCAACTGCACTAAAAAGAGTTGGAAGTCAGTGTTTTTCTTTCTTTTCTCCCCTTTATCCTACACTTCTCTTTCCTTTTCCTCGCTTTTCCTTTCATTTTCTTTGGTATTTTATATCTTGATAAACTTAATATAATTATTAAAAGGTAAAAAAAATCTTAACAGCTTTGCTTTTCATAAAATCTAATAACATCTGGAGAAATTTTATTTAAATATGATTGAAATAAATACAAATTAAGGTAAATTATAAGGGAATATATATTCTTATAATTCATACATATTCGTATTTCTGAATTAATATGGAATTTTAAAAAAACTTATAGCTAAAAGAAATTATGGAAGAAATTAGCTAAAGCAGTATGTATGGAATATATGCCATGGAACTTCAGAAATCATTTAGAGATTATTGTCTCTTATTCCAGGTTAATATAGTTTAATGTGACTTAAAAAGACTATTCAACGAAATAACTATTAAAATATCAATACTCTTTTATACTTAAAAACATCTAATCATAAAACGAAACACTGTGGTTGTGTGTAAAAGACAATACTGTTTTGTACATCAATCTTATAAAAATTGATATTGTCTGCATACAGAGGAATACTAAGAGTATCTTAAAATGTTTTAAAAAGAAATGTTTACATTTATCCCATGCTTAATTGTGTTTAGATTCAATAAATACAATAAAAAGATTAAATTCAGAAATGCAACATTCAAAATATTTAGACATTTGAAAATGCTTTCACAGTTCCAAAATGGAAACATTTAATAATCTCTCCAAAGTCTTTTATGACAGAAATATTTTATGATTGTTATTGGTGAGAGTTTATCAAAAAGTAATGCTAGGATGGATTTTTAATTTTCCTTTTGTCAAAAATGAATACATAATTATTTTAGCAATATCAAGTGAGTAAGCATCATATCTGTGTTTTGCCACCATAAGGATAACTATTTTGATACCCCAGTGTATGTATATTGGATCAGTATTTGCAATAAATATATAAATATTTATTGAAATTTATATTCTGTTAAGACTCAATAAATTTCTAAATGCAAATATGAGCTGGGACTCTTATTTTTGTCATGTTAACAGAAGCAAGTTATATAAATATGGTTGCCAAGTTAATTGATAGAGTTTCTGTTTTGCTGATGAACATTTTCAGGACTCTCCCATTCCCCATCTCTAAAAAATACATGAAAATAGAACATTTCTTTTCAAAATACACAGTAGTATTCACAGATTTCACATCCTGAGCTTTAATTTTTATTTTTCTTGAAACATACTAAATAGCCTATGAGCAGCATGAAGCTCAAAAGGTAAGCCATAAGCTGAAAACAGTTAAAAAGGAAAAAAATAACTGTAAAATGGGTACAAAATGTTATAAAATTCCAGTGCAGGCGGCATAGAATTGAATAATTATTCTTTTATGGTTGGAATTAACCTGAAGGCAAGTAAGTTAGCATTGTAATTTTGGGATGTTTTAAGACCCTTAGGGGCCTTTTAAGAACATGGAGAATAGTGACTGCCGAGTATTTGCTTAGAAAAAGGACAGCTCTAAATACATGGCTTAAGCATACAATGAATATAGAAGTGTGACTGGTTTGGCTATGATGAAAGGCAGAGAGGTGAAGGACAACAGGCTGACAAGAGGTTCTGAATGTGGGGCAGAGCCTTTTTTGGTAATGACAAGAGTGGGTGTGGGAGAAAAATTGAACAAGAAAGGAAAGAAAAAGAGGTTGAAAAAAACCTAGAGTGAGAATAGAACTGGAGAAAGAAAGTCCTAAATGAAAAAGTCTTGCAAAATATATTAATGTAAGCTTCCAACAGAATGAAAACAAAATGGCCATAAGAAAGATGATATGGAAACTGATTTGGAAAAGAACAAAAAGAATTATGGTATAAAGTGCCACACAAGTGTCAGAGGTTATGCTAATTGGAAGTATGAAGGCTTGTAGGAAGATGAACTGAAAAAGGCTATTACGAGAAAAATGGCATATAAAACTATTTTTGCTGCAAAAAACAAGAATTACTGTATAATGCATACAGAGAAGAAAAATAATAATGCCATTATTGTTGCTCTATACAAAGAGATAGGTAACAAAACTGTCTGTTTAGCAGAATTTTGTGTGAAAGTGTATGAGGAAGAATCATTATTCGGAAGTGCATGACAAATTTACGCTAGGGGTACCCAAATCAAATTTTTACTCTTCAGTAAATCATTGAGAAATATGTGACTGTCAGAAAGGTTATAGTATCATTTTAAAGGTTATTTATCATTTTAAAGAAGGCATATGATAAAGTGAATTGAAAACATTTTCAAATTCTGAAACAGAAATACAATATGTTTTAATGGACTAACTCAGTATAAGATGCATGAGTAGCGAATGAGACTTGGACATTGAAATATTTTTTCAAAAATTTAACCTATCAATCTAGATAAACGGGCAAGAACATTTAAAGCCCACAAAGATCAAAGTATCAGGAAAATTAGGAGCATGAAAACCCTGTCAGGTAGGTTTTTAAATGAGGAGGGAGAAAGGCACATTTAGCTTTCTCTCTTTGCTCTTTATTCACATTGGAATGCTTTCTCCAGGGCTTGCACAAGGCCACCTAAAAAAAGAATCCCCAATATATAAGCTGGTTTGGAAAACAAGAAATTTTACAGCAAACTAGACTATTCAAAAGTTTGTAATTGACATTCAATCTAATTTAAAATATATTTGACTATGTCACGAGAAATCATATTCCAGTATGTATAAAAGTGTGGTTGCAAGAAATTTCAATCATTACATTTTAGCTCATTTATATAATTTAATAATTTGTATTCCTTGAAGAAAAAAATTAGTATGGATTTTTTCCATATTAGGTTACAGAGCATAGAAATCCATTTTATTTGAGTGTGCAAGCTCTGTACAATATCCTTTTTAAAAAATAACTACTATTTCAAATTCAAAAATAAATGTGCAACATCTGCTTTTATAAAAAAGAGAAATTAAGGCACAGACCTCAAAAACTGAGTCTACGGTTTTCATTTATCTTGTTCATCCAAATTTAGTAACTTTCCAGACATAGATAAATCCTCATTTTAATGGATTTTTTTGTTTAGAGGACTTCAGATACAAAACTTCCGTCTAGAAAATCACTTGGAGGAAGAAAAAAAAGACAAAAGCCATTGTACCTGAAGTTGTCCAGACAAATCATATTGATTAGGTTATTTGCATCTATTTATGTCATCTATATAATATGGTAACAATGCAAATTGATGAACTAAACAAGATGACAGAAGTTGATGAAAATATGTTATTTATGGATTTAACAAATATTTGATTCTGAATAACCATTAAACTGAGCGTTTATTATACTATTATCTTGTAGTAGGTCTTAATTAATTTTGAAAAGGAAAAAAGGATAATCTCAAAACTAACAAGAAAAACAATGCAAAGCTCTAAAGGATTAATTAAAAGTTTGAATACATTTCTCTATCAAACCTACTTTTGCTATTCAGGAATATATGTATTTTCCAACATATGAAATACATCATAACAAATGTCAGAACATTAAAAAAAAAAAGTTAATAGCTTGACATACCTTAATATGGCTTGCAGAAATAAATAAAAAATAATAATCACCAGAGATTTGTAATTTCAAAGAACCATGAAATATTTCATTATATTTATTCTGTTTTCTGTTAAATATGCTAGTATTAAAATGCCAGAAATAAAGCCTTTTCATATAAAAGAGCAAACAGAAGAGAATTCATGTTCTAAGAGAAGTCATAAATTTTACTAGATTTGCCATTTGTCCAAATTTGCTATGGATACACTGTATTATAACAAGTACATTAGATTACCTGCAAAAGTCCTGGACAATCCATGTGAAATAATATTTAAAGCACAAATGTGTCATTTCATAGGCTGGCATTAAAACTTTCCATGTAATTTAGAGTTTCCAAAGAGGAGGCAGCAAGTATCCAAGTTGAGGCAAAACTGTTGTCTTGAGAATGTTTGAAATACAGTTAGTCCTCGACTTATGACCATTCATTTAATGATGTTTTGAAGTTATGACAATGCTGAAAAATGTGACTTAGGATCCGTCCTGAAAGTTACAACCATCGTATCACCCCTGGGTTCATGTGATCACTATTTGGGCACTTGGCAACAGGCACTCATTTATGACAGTTGTAGTGTCCTTATGGTCACATGATCACTATTTGGGATCTTCCAGCCAGCTTTTGACAAGGAAAGTCAATGGGAAAAGCTGGATTCACTTCACGACTCTGTGATTCACTTAACAACTGTGGTAAAAATGGTTGTAAAATTGGGTCGGGTCATGAGATAACTTTTTTAATGACCATATTACTTAGTGACCAAAATTCCGGTCCTAATTATTGGTTGATGACTACCTGTACATTAATAGGACAGTGAGGCAGAAAATGCCACAGCTTAGGTGTAAATGTGTTTACAAAAATAAACTATTTCTTTAGTCCTCTTTTTCAAGAACAATTTTATGGATTAATAGAGCCCTGCAAGAAATTCACAGCCTCATGGTAGATACTGCAGTAAGAAAAGAAAGCACTTTAAAATATATCTTTAAAAATAGGTATGAAAATTAGCAAGTTTAAAGCAAATAAACAGCAGTAATTTAAATATGCAAGCTTTTACACACACGCACGCACGCACGCACACACACACACACACACCTGTGTATATACAATATACCACTATCTTCACTTCCTTGATGACTCTCAACAATATAAAATCTTCCATGCGAGCTACCTTTCAGCAGAAGAAAAAAATTACCAAGACAGTTCCCACCTCTGAATGCAGGCAAGCTGCTGTACTTACTTTTGGTGTAGGACAGGAAGCAGTAGAGAGGCGAGAAGTAGCTTGGGCACGAGGGGATTCTGAAGGGGTAGTGCTAAGTGAGGCTGTGTCTCGTGGAAGCACCTGAACACCACGAGATATGATGGAATCTGGAATCTAAACATGAAAATACATTGAAATTAAAATAAAATAAAATATTTCCATATGTAAATATAGCTTAAAACCTTTTTGGTGCTGAAATTAGTTCTCCCTTCCCTCTCTTTTTTCTTCAGAAAAGAAGTCAGGAACTTTCTTTTCAGTTAGCATTTTAGCGTTTAACTAGTTTTAATGAGGAATACATTACCTAATAGGTGGGAAAAATATACACTGAAGTAATAAATAATTAAAATCTGTTGTCCTCTGTTCTTTCTCAAAACATATCTTCTTTCTTTAATTCACTTAGCAATCTACTAGGAGTCCTAAAAATCAGGCAGAAAGCCTCATGATTGATTGGGCAACTTGATTGGCAATTTTAGCCAAGATTGATTTTAACTGATAGAGAAGGAAAATCGGCTTTGTCTAAGAAGCGATAGCTTCCAACTCAGCTTTAATGTAAAAGCAGCAGCAACTTTCTAGTTGTTTGCAATGGTAGCTCTTAGACCATTTCACAAATTTCTAAACAGCTTAGCCTTAGAGAGTTTTTACAGCAGAATATCCAGCAGATTTAAAACTTATAAATTCATGTGAAAACTGGGTTGAAAATGTTTTTCTTAAAAAATCAGGAAGGAAGATATTTTTAACAACATTTACTGATGTTTCCATTCATAAACACTACTACATAAAAGGCTTTTTTTGTGGTTGCCAATTTCAGAGCTTTGAAGAGTAGTGATACAGAGATACCCTTAGGCCTCAGGATGAAAATATCTGGCATTTTCTGAGCCTGGTTGCCAGGATACTGTACTCCTTGGTGATACCATGCAACTTATTAATAGTATCTGATCCCTGCTAAACCAATAGCATTTAAAGTATTTACTTCATCATTTACTGGGAATCTCAGTCATCTATGACTTCAAAAATGGTTTTATATTTGCATAAATTTATTAATGGTTACAACCAGCTGGGTAGAAAACAATAACAAACATGGAACATAAATATTTAAAATAAACAAATTAGGAAAATACATAGGACTGCAAACAATATAATTAAGGAGAAGATGTAACATTATCACCAAGTCAATTAAGAGATAAAGTGACAGTTCTGTTCTGTAATTAGTTCTATTTAGTTTATTAATGGTAATATGAAATGCAGTCGAATTTGCATATTTGACTCCTATCCTAATTTAATTAACATAGTTGAATTTATCTTCCTACATAAAATATATATTATGAAAATATACAGAACACATTATCACCTACAGTGGAAATTTTTACTCAAATTCCAGATTACTGAATTCTGCTTTGGTAATTAAAGTATGTTTTCTTAGGGATTCTTATTTTAAAAACCTTTAAAAACCTTTAAAAACCTTTTAAAGATGTTCTTTGTATCTATATGCATATTATATTTTATGGAAATCTTTTTAATTTGGTGTGTGTATGTAGGTCTGTCTGTCCATCTACCTATCTCAGTATTTTTTCATCCATCCATCCATCCAATTTTTTTTTTAAATATAGGTTTCTATTTTAAAATTGAAATTAAAATGTAAAATTGTATTAAATTATTTAGCTGGTTATACCATGAAAGATATAGATATTTGGAGTCCTTGATGTTGTCTGAATTTAAAGGTAAAGGTTCTCCTCGCACATGTGTGCTAGTCGTTCTTGACTCTAGGGGGCGGCGCTCATCTCAAAGCCAAAGAGCCAATACTGTCCAAAAGAAGTCTCTATGGTCATGTGGCCGGCATGACTGAACATCGAAGGCGCATGGAACGCTGTTACCTTCCCACCAAAGGTGGTCCCTATTTTTCTACTTGCATTTCTACATGCCCTCAAACTGCTAGGTTGTCAGAAGCTGGGGCAAGTAATGGGAGCTCAGTCTGTTATGCGGCAATTCGAACTGCTGAATTGCCACCTTTCTGATCGACAAGCTCAGTGTCTTAGCCACTGAGCCACTGCGTTCCTGAGCTCTCTGAGCTTAGCTGTTATTTTTTCTCTATTTCTTTCGAGTTCTTTGGATCTAGGTCCTTATTTGGCAAAATAACTCTACTTAACTTAATGAATTTATTCTCTTCCTTTTCCCATCTCCATTTTACTCCTATTCTTCCCTTTAAATTTAGGATAATGCACCACAATGTTTTCAAGTCACAAAACTTATTCCATAAATACAAAAAAGGGGAAAAAATGGAAGAAAGAAGCAACAAAGATAAACTAACACGAGGAATATGCAATGTTAAAGAGAAATGTTGGCAGATACTATATAGAAAATTAAAGAGGGAAAATGGAAAAATATCTGACAGTATGTCTAATGTAGCCAATAATATTATTTCATGAAAAAGAGCATGAAAAAGGTTCAGGCATTCCCCCCCACCTCAATTCCAGTTAGGCTATACTAAACTATACCCAGTAACCAAAACCTGCCTTATAAATTACAACTGAGAAATGACTTAGCCTTATTTTGGCAGTATTAGTTCATATTTTTCTGTGTTTTTGCTTCAAAAGGAAACCTTAACATCAATTGATCTTGTTCTTTTTCTCCTCTCAAGGCTCAGTGTCATCAATTTAGTTTCTTCTGTTACAGGTAAATTATTATACATGCTTCTCCCCAGTGATCCAAAGTTCTTCAAAAACTTGAAGGTATAAATGTTAAAGAGCCTCCTTTGTTATTGAATTATTCTAATATTAACTACTCACAGAGTACAAGAAAACCCTACCTGGGGAAAGAAGTTCATATAAATTTATTTGAAGTCTTAAGACTACAAAAAAATTGGAACAGTATTTTGTTCACACATATTTTTAAATGCTAAGCTGAGTGGACTGAGGTCAGTAACTTTAAAATCTAAGAACATGCAGTATTTTTTGAAATCTAAAATTAAAGAAACTTTGAAAGATCTGTACAGACTTTTTTCCTACTTGCTATAAATAGATTCTGAAGTCTAAATCTGTCTCTTTAAAAGCCGGAAGATTTCCATTTGTACTTTTTCATGTTATATTGTTGACCTTCCCAAGTAGACCAGGCAGGAATCCTAAACAGATGAGCTAATCCTACTTTATTGTAAATTAACAGAAACTTGCAAATCTAATACTACAAATCTCCCATAGTCTCTTTTATAGGCTGAGTTGCTTTCTCAGCCACTTATGTAGCTGCAGGCTATGCCTTCTCTTATCTGATTATTCCCTAGGTAGAATGCTTTCCTCTATCTCCCAAGGTCATACGCACATACCATTACAGAGACTTTGAATGTAAATAAAAATAGCTTCTTTAATGCTTTAAGAAATCAGATTAAAAATCAGCACTAATGAGTAACTTCCTTAAAGCATCCGTATCTTTTTTTAGGCTGTCTCAGAAGCTTGCAAAAAGATACAATTGCTTTAAAGCTGAATTTATGTCCCCATGCATTCTTGAAGCACTTTTGGAATAATTTCTGAAGCATGTCCAATTCTAATATTTAATTCTGAAATTACTGTGCCGTTTTGATGGGATTTAGAATTAAATTACACATAAAGAGAAAATATAACACTATCAAGAATGTATAATAAAGCATAATTTTGTTTTATATTTATTTTGGAAATAACTTTTTAAAAAGTCTTTCACAAATATGCTGCTTCTTGATGTAAGAAAACACGAAAATAATCTAATTTTATTTAAGTACAATTATTATACTTCTTTACTCTATATTGGTATTTCAAGAAAGATTAATAGAAATGTATTGATTACATAAAAGATATTCTGATGAAATAAACATATCATGCTACAACTACCAGTACATATTTAACAGTGATTCTATACCAGTAGGTATTACTTTTCTAAAAATCTTTTCAATGTCTGCTGAAGATATAAAATATATAAAATAGAGAGGCTTACAATCTGATCAGCTAGAACAATAGGAGTGGAACAACAAGTTTTTAAAAGCTAAAGGGACTTACTTTAGTGTTGTATTTTACAAGAAAAAGGGAACTGAGGCTATAACCAGTTTGTTGCTGAATCAGCATTTATATAAAAGAAAATATTATATTTTTTATTACAATGAGAATTATTCCAACTAATTTTATTCTTATGGATGTACCAGCTGTCTATTTTTTGTGAAGGAATTGTGTTTCAATTCCCATTCCTTCAATAATAAGTTAGGCTACTACAAGGAAATGGAGAGACCACTTTACACAATACGTCTTTCCTTTATCCTCCTATATTTTGCAAGGAACTGGGAAAGGGCCTTCTTTCTGAATTGTAAAAAGGGGAAGGTGAAAAGAACATACATACACCCGTCCCAGCGTGCCTCTTCTCCAACTAGAAGCTGTCTATCTATAACAACAGTAGTGCAGACATGAATATTCTAGCTGCTTATAGGAAAAATATTAGAGAGAAAAGCTTACTCATGGTAATTTTATTTAGCTAAGGATCTTTTACTGATACTCATAATCACAGCGTTCTAATGCTGGCAAATATTGCTTTTCAGAATTAGAAAGAGGTTATCATTCAGATTCTAATTATAATGCAACAGAAGATTTGATACTTGACCTATTTAGAAGGGGACAATGACAAACATGTGAAAGGCAACTTAGATATTATCTCTTCAGTTTCCATTTTGTGAGTGAAATAAAGTTTAAAAAAAAATGAATATTGGAATATGATGAGCAAGTGTTTTTTTAAAAATCAGCATTGGATAATCAGTAAAAGCATCTACCAGAAATATCTGCATATTATCCAAAGCCAAGTAATTTGAAAATCCATGCACCCTGGCTCCTTTGAAGTACAGAAGAATATTTTAGTTTTATGGTAATAGAAATATGATGTCTAAAATTTCTGAGCAGTCTCCAGAGGTAAATGAATCTAAACCAAAACAAGTCTTCAATCAGAGAGCAATAAAATTTAAAATTAATACTTCGCAGCTAAAATAAATGTTAATTATTATCTATTTCATAAAAATTGACAGAATGGAAATTTAAAACTTGTTTGCTCCGAGAGCAACATAGCATGTCATTGGGAATAAAGAAAATAACTGTAGCTCCTTGTAACATTACAACGAGAAGGCAAGCAATCTGACTGAAGATATTTGTGCAAAACATTCTGGTAGGTGTGTCTTACCGGTTCTCCTGCACTGTCTGATGAGTGAGAGGGATAACAGATGAGACCAGGAATGGGATGTTCACCTTTTGCCATGATAACAGCAGAACTGGTATAGGATGGATGCTTCTAATGTACAATACATAATAACCATGAATGCAATGGCAGGAAAATAAGAAGGTAAACAAGCAAAATGGTGTAGAGGGGACGAGGGTGAAAATAGGTGGCACACCTAAATGCAATATATTTAAATGAGCACAGTTTAGTTCTCAGGTATTTTCTGCTTTTAATTAGATTCTCATTCTATTAACCAATTCACCTCAGATATTAAGAAAAGAAAGTACACATGTGTACCCCCTGGTCACAATCTTCTCTGTTATATAGTAAAGATAAATGCTGATTTCTTTGTGACATCCCTTCAAGTAAAAAGCCTCAACTAGAGGATCCACAGTCAAATCCACATCCAAGCAAGGAGCTCACTGGATGAATTAGGGCTATAAGCCAGTCATTTTCTTAGACCAAGCTACTTTACTAGATGGTTGTGGAATAATGTGGGAATACCTCCATCTCCACCAGCATAATACCTATAGCTTTTTATGGGAAATTATTACATATAAATATACAAAATGGAAACTAATACAGGTTCACAAAAAAAATTCAGCCTTCTGTGCAATGCCCAGGATAAGCTGAATTTTATCAATCACCTGTAGCATTTTAATAGGAGACATGTTTGCTATTCTAAAAACAGGTAAACCCAAATTTTCCTTTCCTGAAAGTGTAGAAGAGCTGTCTAGAAGACTGGAATTAGCCTGGGGAAAGCATGATCTCAAATACTATTATGAACTATAAATAAATATTTAGCTTCTACTGTTGGCAATTGATTGGTTCCATTATATTAACATTTGATTAAATAATTTAAACTGGACAAAAGGGTTTCAGCATTTACTTCATAAAGTGAGATGTAACAGACATCATGACCCAAACAACTATTCTACAATTCTGAATTTGATTACTGGAAATAAATCATCTGAAACTTAGCTGGAATAGATTTCCAAAAATATATACAAAATTTAATATTTTTAATTAAAGCTTGCCATTATGAAGTTTGAGTACTGCTCTCCAAATTTATTGAAAATTTTGCAAAAGCAGCAGCAATTTTTTGGTAAATAGATAATTAACTTGAGGATTTGGTGCTCTACAAGATTTCTACTGCACGATTTCCAGAAAATAATGATAAATGAACTAGAGCTAAAAAAGCCCCCACTCCCACATAATTGGTGTTTGACAAGACAATGACATCACTCACAACAGTCTTTTACATACCTAGAGCACATTATCTCCTCTTTCTCCTTTCTGGCAACCCTATGAACCTACTGAAATGTCACACTGTGTGACTATGGGAACATGGAAATGGCATTCAATGTGGCATAAACATTTCAAATGGAAAAAAAAAACTAGCAGCAATTCAGAATCTTACTTCCCCTTTTGACAGATGCATAATTGAGTATCTTTATAATTTGTTTAAAAAAGTGAAGGAAGCATAATATATACAGAAAAAATATGACTAATCATCTAGAAATTTTATTGTAGCTACAGAGTGAAAAAAATAATCAGCTTCACTCTTGATTGATCTCGATCTATATACAGAAAATACCTGAGATAGAAACTTATGTGCTCCTTTTTACAGAACCTCAACTCACCTTTGCTGCAATGGCTGCAGCAGTTATATGCGAGGAGGAACTATCCTCTGTTGAAGCAACTCCACTATCTTTTTTCTCTTCCTCCTCTTCCTCACACTGTACACCTTTGTCTTCTGTCTGCTTGTGAGGGCTGATGGTTGGAGGAGGAGAAAGAGGTGGTGGTGGTGAAGGTAGATCTTCAAGTTCATCATGAACCTCTTTTACTTTTACAATGGCATCCCGTAAAAGATCAATGGCATGAGGTAGGGCTGGTAGTATAAATTGAAAGCATTCCTGCGCATAATGAGAAAAATGACAGTGAAAACTTACCTAGTATATATTGAACAATGATATTAAAATTGAATAAAGTTCTAAATTAGTATACTTTTGATATGTTTTTGTACATTTAATGGAAAATTTTGAATTTACCAGAATGTTTTTTTTAAAAACTCCACAATATCTAGGATTGCCTTTTCTTCCTTTTTAGCATATTTTATATGGCTTGCAAAATAATAATTAACATGTTTTAGATGAAGTAAATGTTGCAAAAGGTTGGATAATATCCAATTTATTATTTAAATGGCATTAAATAATGTAAATTATTTTGTTTTGTAACTCGTTTTTAAAATATTAGTTCTTAGTACTTAAGTATTCATATTACTACCAGTGATAGGATTCAATTTTTTTTACTACTGGTTCTGTGGGTGTGACTTGGTGGATGTGGCCGTGGCTTGGTGGGGGTGGCTTGGGAAGGATACTGTAAAATCTCCATTCACTCCCCACTCCAGAGGAGGGTTACTGCAAAATCTCAATTTTCTCCCGATCAGCTGGGACTTGGGAGGTAGAGAATAGATGGGGGCGGGGTCAGTCAGAGGTGGTATTTACCGGTTCTCTGAATTACTCAAAATTTCTGCCATCAGTTCTCTAGAATTGGTCAGAACCTGTTGAATCCCACCTCTGATAATAACCTAACACCTTAATTTTCTGATCCCTGAACCATTTTTCCTCCTGGATGTATTTTCATGTTGTAGTGAATAAATCTTCTGACAAAAAGTCTGTTATTAGAATTTCTTGGTTTCATCATTCCACATATTAAACATTTGGAATCCCTGAAATTATTGCAGAAAGTTTCCAATAAAAATCTAGATAAAGAAGTACTATTGTCAGCAGTTCAAGGGAGTTGAAATCATCTCCCAGTGAAATCCTAAAAGATGACTGCCAAGCTTTATCACGCATAGATTTATATAGGACAGGATAGTACTTTTAACACCATTATTTGTATTACTTGCATTTAAAATTTACTATATATTGACAGACATATTAAACAAATCAGTTTAACTTGGCTTAAAGGACAAAGAGACATTTATTTCATCATTGTGATAGGGCACTAAAAAACTAAAAATAGCCTGCTGTAGTTGTATTAAAGTCTATAGTTACAAAATTTTAAGGTAATCAGCTTTAAATATTTTTATTGTAATATAGCACATCTTAATTCTTCATTGGTGACATTTTTATTGTTAGCACATATCCTTTTTAAAAATTCATTCCCCTCCCTCCCTTGGTGGTGAATATATCAAATATTACTGCCTCGTATTTTTCTCCACAACAACAACCCTATAAGGTGGGTTGGGCTGTGAGAAAGTGAAAAAGTTAGTCAGCTGGCTTTCATGCCTAAGGAAAGCCTAAAATATAGTCTCCTGGTTTCTAAGTTAAGATGTTAACCATTATACCATGGTAGCCATATCATACCAAACCATAGTATATCACATCGCTCCACACCACACACTATACCATGCCACGCCACATCATTTCTTTCTTCTTATTTAACATTTTCTCTATTATTTACTGTACTTGGCCTGACTGCTCTTATAATACTATTTATGTTTCAGAGACATACTGCCACCTGGTCGCTATATTTGCTTAAAAAAAATAATTTTAATATATATTAA